>JNCO01008515.1:0-11383 GCA_000785685.1 Uromyces viciae-fabae | reverse complement strand
TGAGTTCAAAGTAATTAAAAAATCATTGGCTCTTCATTCTATTTTTCTCCGTGCCCTGAGTCAATCCAAGTGTGAGCCTCACTTGTCCCTTTTCCTTAATACCATTATTTCCTATTATTCTTTTTTAGAAAATATTAAACCCAACAAAAAATCTTTATAAAATAAAATCAAACTCAAAAATATTTTCTGCTTTTTTTGTCATCATTTTCAACAGTTTTCACTTGAATTTCAGTAGGATACAGAGAAAAAAGACTGGGAGAATTGGTTGATGTAACTCGTCTGGGCCCTTGGGTTAGTCAAATTTGAGGAAGGTGTGGTTCATTCTCACTTGCTTCTGTGGTAGACAGTTCTGAATCTGGGATTCTGCGGCGAGTTTGAAACCATTCATCTTGTGGGTTTTTTTCAGGTGATTGTGGTTGAGAATTTGCTGGACTGGGAGCTGTTGATGTTGTGAGACATTGAGCACCAAGAAGTGCAGGGTCCATGATGTTGTTTGATGGATGTTTTTTTGATGGAAGTTGATTTGAACTTTTGTTGTTCTCACGGTAAAGGAGGAACTTGCATTCTCCGACTTGTTTCTCACATGGGGGTTTAATCAGATTAATTCCATGATTATTTTGGGTCCGACCAAAATAATCAAAATGGCTGGGAGGATGGCCATGATCATAAAGTACCATGGTAATCTGAGATTCATGATGTTTCAACAAACGTAGCGTCATGATGTTATTTCACCCCGTTATTCCCTGTGATAATGGTGTGATAATTTTTATCATTATTACACTATTATGTCGGTGCCAAACGCAGCCTTAGTCAACATCTCACAAGATTCATGAAGGAGACTTCCTCAGAAAATGTCTTGTATTCAACATTAAAGAGATACCTTGACACACAACAAAAAAAGCATGCATAAAATGTAGTAAAATATCTGACGGAATCAAATATTCAACTTTATACAACACAACTATACTTGACACAACAAAAAAAGCATGCATAAAATGTAGTAAAATATCTGACGGAATCAAATATTCAACTTTATACAACACAACTCCCTCAGACATTTAGAAATCACACTTCCAGTCAAGATCTGAGAGCTCAAATCAAATTTTGTTAATCCAGTGACAAATTCATGTCACAACGTCATGGGAGTCATGAGCCAAAGGGATGGATCAAGATTAAGATTAGAACTCAAGGGCATGACAAATAAAAGACGCATTGAACGTAAGAGGTCAAAGTTTGGATATAAATCTCAAGTTCTGTGGAACGATTACTCGGTAGTATTTTTGATTGATTGTATCATTGCAGCACATTTAGGAATCCCGCTGTGCACCAGCCATCCCAACTACGGGTTTACCCCTTCGGTCACCACCTGATCTACGCTCAGTGAAAATTTGAGCGGCGGTGGGGGCAACAGTGACGGGAATCTTGTCGAATCCAAGGGATCGAAGCATGTCCTAAAGGAGAGATAGAAACATGACTTTTAAGTGTTGAGTGAAAGAAAATAAAGCAAAGATCATCTAAATGTATAGACAAACCTTGGTCTCAGGATCAACTTCTAAACCAGCTGAGGTATCTAGAGCAGAAACGTCGGGGACATAGTTGTCCTTTCGTTCTCGCTCTTCCTCTTGAAGTTTGAAGGAAATACCACGAACTGGTCCACGTTGAATACGTTTCATTAAGTGGGTGGTAAAACCAGCAATTTTATTGCGGAGACGCTTTGATGGAATGATCGCAACTTCGTCACATCTAAATCAGAAGTGAATAATTTATACAAATATAAGATTGATACTATTGTTCATGTAGTTGAACAAATGCCTTACACTCGTTTGTTTACGTGAAAATCAGTCACGAGACGAGGGTAGTACTTTTCGATAATGACCCGAGAAGCCCGTTTGACTGTCTTGGTACGCACTCGACCCTACAGATGAGAAGAAATATCAAATGTTGAGACCGTGATTACAAACGAGAGGTCAAGTCTTTGAAGGTTGGATGAGGTATGTCTTAATTGTGAGCTTTAAAATAGCTGAGGACCAGGATGATATTCGAAGATGAGATCGTATGAGTGAAATGAGCATGAATGAATACTTACCATACTTCAACTATGCCTTTGCTTTTCGATAGTGAATTGCTTGTGTCTTTCTTTACCTCTTTACCGATTGATCTGAAGTAGGTTAACCAATTTTGGAATCACTCAGACCCCCCTTGGACTTGAAAAACCTAACTTGACTCCGCAGTCTCCTCTCTGGCGCAGCTTGTGTCGCGATCATGAACCTTCCTGGTTCTACACGCTGTGTATTTCAACCGCAAGACAAGCAGTTCTCCTCCAGCACGACTATCTGAGGATACGGCAAAGGTGCATGCCTCATACATTGCACACGCCCTTTGCTCCAGCAACACTAATCATGACTTGAATCTTCTGCTTTTAACTCACAAAAATAAAAGATTGACAACCTTCTCCGGTTCGCTATACTCGACTTCAATTGAAAATGCGTGTCTCAGTTCTAGTAAGTAAATCTATCACTTCACCTGTAGCCTCACTCCATACTGATTTTTTTTTTTTTTTTTCATCATCTCTAGAACGATTGCTTAAACAACATTCTCAATGCCGAAAGGCGGGGGAAGCGACAGGTTCTCATCAGACCTAGCTCCAAAGTTGTCATCCGATTCTTAACTGTCATGCAAAAGCACGGTTAGTTTTTTGCTTTGTTTCTCTCACTCTTGTCTTTCGCAATTATTGATCGACCTCTTGTTAACATCTCCATTTCAAGGTTACATCGAGGAATTTGAATACATTGATGACCACCGTTCCGGTAAGATCGTTGTCCAACTCAACGGGCGCATCAATCAATGTGGAGTGGTTTCTCCTAGATTCAACATTTCCCTTGACCAAATCGAGAACTGGGTCGATCGTCTCATGCCTGCTCGTTCATTCGGTATCATCATTCTGGTTTGTGTCACATGCCTCAGTACATGTTTGTTTTGGCTCATACTCACCCTTGATTATGTCTAAATTTGTTTTCCAGACAACTTCCGCTGGCATCATGGATCACGAGGAGGCTCGTCGGAAACATGTTGCCGGAAAAATTTTGGGTTATGTCTTCTAGAACTTGCATTGCAACTAAACAAACCCATTTTCCATCATCATTCATGAGCTTGAGAGGTCCATAGATGAAACATCACCAACATCATTCGCCATGGTTGTTTCTTAACTGCCATCAGATACTGCGTTTTACTGCTACGGCACTAATTGAAATGTGGAACCAATAAGTTACTGAAATTGGATGATGTTAGTTCAGTAGCTCATCACACGACTTAGCCTATCCTTTTTCAGTTTGCAATCTCACCAATTTCATCATGCTGATGTGGCGAGAAGTAGGCCTGAGCCCGTCGCATGCCCCCGGGTGGGTACGGTCCCTCGGCCCAGGAGGGGCACATCCGGTTAGCCCCCGGGTGGTTTTGAAGGAAGGGGGGGCGATATTAAGAACAATCAATAAAATAGAGGTTCATAATCATAAAAGTAAGATCAAGAACAGCATGAAAAACATCGCGAAAGATAAAAAAAAACATGAAAAGGGTTAAATAGTATCTTTCAAATATGATTCAGGAAATTTCTTCCGTGGTGCAGGAATTTTTTATTTTCCTGATCCCCGCCAAAAAAATAAATAACTTTGAGTGCCCCATTCATGAAAGTCAGTCTTCTGCATTGCAGGACACTATTTTTTTCCATCCACCCATCCAAAAAAAAAATCTGTTATTTCTACCTACCCACATTGGTGTTGTTCAGGAGCTCAATTCTAAAGGTGAATCCAAGTTTTACATACTGACATAGTTTTAAGGTTTACACCAAAATTCAAAAGTATGTCAAGTATGTAAAACTATGATAAAAAAACTAAGTGAAACTCAGATTCATAATTGAGCGCACCTATTGTATGTATCATTTTTCCCCCCTTTTTTTAATTCTTGTTTGATTCGCTAACTGATGTTTTTTTCAACAGATGCGTGGATCAAAGCAAAGAAAGCTCATAAAAAATTTTGAAAGCATGTTAGAACTCTCAGTCAAGCATTGGACCCTGGAGATTCTCTTTTCTACCACCAATCATCTTGAATACAGCATCTTGGAAGAAAATCCCACCAAAATATCAGGAATCTTTGAAAACCTTGCCCTGTCCCTCATTTTAATCCAATCATAAAGGTATATTGCACCTCAAAAATCTCCCAACCATGCTCATCCAATAAATGAATTTCTCCTCTATTGACTAGAAGATGTATGGTTCAAACAGGAATTCTGGATGAGCCAACAAGTTTTTTTCATCCTATGTGAGAAGATTTGCTTCCACCCAGTTTTTTTAAACAACTCGCAAAATCCTCAAAGGCTGATCCAGGAGCAATTTATGGTCACACTCAAACATCTGGGGTGCTATGTAAATGGGTGAATTTCCTATTTCTTTATCTAAACAATGCCTGATTTCTTTGTCTCAATCCAGAGACTGATGTGATCATAATATTCTTCCAAATTAAGAGCATCTGTTGGTATGCTATCAAGATTTTTTTGAATAGGTGAGGGAACAGTTTGTCAAAATGGCAATAATAATTTTAATAATTTAAAAAGAGAAATTAATCTCTATTCTCACAAATGTGAGTTATTTTTATTTAAAATGTTTTAAAACAAATTAAAACTTATTTTTTTTATTATTTGATCTATTTATGATATAGATCCAAATAAAATATCAAAAATATTTTATTCTCAAAAAGAGGAAAAATAATTTAATAAACGATGATGCATCGTAAGCCATTGTAATTTTATAAATTAATAAAATTAAACTAAAATCAATATTATTTTGTTGCTGTTATATTTTTATTACGTCATTTATGATTATGACGAATAAAAAGAACAGCACAAATATTTTTTGTTTAAAAATAAAATGATCATGACGAATGATTCATTTATTTATTTTTTCACATGATCAAGATCGATACATTTCAATCAATCTTTTCATGTTAACTTTTCTTTCAAAAATTAATTAATTAAAAATATTAAAATAAAAGAATCAAAACAAAAATTATTATCATCACTCGATTTATTATTTTAAAAGTTAAAATTTATTTTATAAATCTTTTGTTAAAATATATATTTTTATTAAAATCAATTCTTATCATATTCTGATTAATCTTATTAATCATTTTTATAATTATCATTATTAAAACATCTTAATTACATTAATATTATATTAAAATTATCACATTTTATTTTATTTTTCTATTATTTTGATTATTATTCTTTTATAAATTTTGTCTAATTATTTTTATTATCATTATTTTTGGTAAAATCATCTTTGCCTTCAGGTATATTTTAATTTTACTTTGTATATTTTATTTATGTTTTTATTGACTTAAAATATTATTCTTCAGTTATTTATAAATCTCTTACAGTTGAGCTCTACACCAACAGATGTATAATGGTGATGCTTTCCCTTCTCAAGCAATAACTCTTCTGGCCAGATCCAAATCAAAAAGAACAAATATCAGACACTTTTTCTCAAGAGGGCTTCAAGGGGTGTATTGGAATGATTGATGGGACATTGATAGGACTCAAGAAGTGTCCGACTCTCGATGGCCCTAATTATTTCTCTTGCAAGGGGCACTATGGGATTGCCACCTTGGTTTTGTGTGACCCATGTCCATTGCATCACCTACCTGTTGAAATTTCAGTCATATAATCATGACTCTCACATGCTCAAGTTCCTATTTTAGCTAGTCTTAAAATTTAGCAGTCTAGTAATATGCTAAGTAGCATATTGAAGTCAAAACATTCAACAAGTCTAGCAATATTTTAGTTAAATATTGATTTTAAAAACCAAGTTTAAATTATGTTAGTTACATAATTAGTCTAGTAAAAGTTTGAGATAGTTTCTCACAAAAAGTTCTTCTGGAGTAGAAGTAAAATGTAGTCCTTCTTCTGTTGAAGTAAAATTGGTCCTCTTATGGAAGTGAAACCAGTTCTTCTAAGTAGAAGTAAAATACTAGACTTGTTAGAATCATATTCAATTTATTCATTTTGTAAATGCTATAAGTTTAGTATTATAAATATTGAAACAAAAAGAATTGATTCCAAAAATTCTCCTTCTGATTCTTGAATCATTCCAAGTGTCTTTGACACTTGCCCCTTTTTAATATAAAAACCTCTTAGCTGTTGCTTTATCCCATTCAGCAAAGTATTCAGCCATTTGTGTTAATTTTTCTCCTAAATTTTCCATCCTCTTGAGTCAGAAAATCAACACTACATATTGACTGGATGGCCTGGATGCTCGCACAATCAAGGATTAATGGATAACTCAGAGCTAGTCCTGAACCCAGTAGGAAATTTTAAATCAGGCAAATTTCTTATTGCTGACTCAGGGTTTGTTCCAACTACAACCATGGTATCAGCTTTTAAAAGGCCACCCCATGGATCACTCTCATCAGAGCAGACCCAATTCAATAAATATTTGGCCCACACTTGAGCTCAAAAAAAGCATTGTATTGGGCTATTAAAAGGTTGGTTTCAGAGCCTCAAATATCTTTTTCTCAAGATTTCAAGCCAAAAAGATGCTGTATGTGCCGCTGCATGGATTAAGGTGACATAATTTCTTTTAATCTACATGAAGATACAAAGCCGATCATTTTTACCTACAGTCTTGTGTGGTACTGCACAATTTGATGATAGAACAGCAAGACAATCTTGATGATCAGCTCCTCCATGAGGATCCTCTCTCTCTAGCATCTGAACAAGAATCCTACAAGGTTATTTTACCCCGTTCAACTTTGGTGGGGCATGAAAAAAGAGATAAGGTCATGAATCATTTGTTCACCTTTCTCAGAAAATGAAATAGTTTCAATTTTTTCTCCAGTAATCTTGTAAAAAAAGAAGAGTACAAGATAATCTCATAAAAAAAGAGGAATACAAGATAATGTTATAAAAAAAGTAAGAATGCAATATAGTTGACAAAATTTTAGCTATATGTTGGCTATGGATCTTTGTAATGAAAATTTCTCAGAAGGTTATTTGAACCTTAGTTTTTCTTCCTTTTTTTACCTTGAACAATTTTGGTTCTTTTGATCTTGTACAATTTTTTTCCTTTTTATCTCATAGTCGTTAACCTTGATTACCTCATCATTGAAAAAGAGTACAATTTTGATTTTTCTTTGATTGGACCTAATTTTTTCTTTGATCTCATAAGAATTAAGTATATCAGACTTGGATTTTTAAGGATAGCTTGACTCATCATTCAATGAAAAAAATGAAATTTAAGTAAAAAAGAAGCATATCATTTTGATGATAGAAAAAAAAAGGTAAAACAAAAAAACAAATCAAGTGACTGATAATTCAAAAAAAAAAATCATTCAAGTGAGAAGTAGCATTGTGAAAGTGAAAGTAAAAAAAAATCAATCAAGGGAGTTGGATGGCCCAATATTCCCAATCTGAATTCATAAGTTACCATGTGTTTAATTTCCTGAAGTGAGTACCCCAAATCCCTTAAGTACTTGTTGGAATTTCATCATTTCTTTATTTAACTTATATCAAAGTAGATTTTATTCTTTTTCTTCTTTGTAATTTTTATTGAAATTTTGTTATAAAACAACTAAATTAGACTACATGAGTATAATAAAAGCAAGTTAAATTGAGTCTAAATAGAGCCTCATAATGGAATGTTCCCCTTTTATCAACCTTTAAATCAAATTGTATTTTCTTTTTTATTTTGTTTGGATTAATCAAGAATAATTAACACTCCTTCTTGAATTGTGATATTTTTCTATTCTTTTTATTATCTTATAACTGTAGTGTCATGTCATCTGAACTTTCACATGAGCTTCTGATGACACTCATAATTAACACTCCTTCTTGAATTGTGATATTTTTCTATTCTTTTTATTATCTTATAACTGTAGTGTCATGTCATCAGAACTTTCACATGAGCTTCTGATGACACTAGTCTTAGCCAAAATATCTCTTAGTTCATTTTTACTTATTTTTTATTCTTTTCTTGTCTAAAAATACTTTTCAATATTTTTCTACATTTTTTTTTATTTTGTATTTTAAACCATATTAGACCCCCCTGGGATTTGTCCAGGGGTCTTCTTGTTTTTTCTTCTCTCAAATACTCTGTACTGGAGAAGAAATTAAATCGTTGGTTCTCTCTTCTTTTTTCTGAACCACTCCAAGGTTAGATCAAATCCTGTCTCACCTTGTCTCCTTTTTGTATTTTTCTGATTTATAAAAATAAAAACAACAAAAATAAAATTCATACAAAATTAATTTTATATTGTTTATTATTAAATTTCATCAGTCCTTCATTGTTTTCACTTTTTCTTGTGCCTCTTCCATTCCCAACCTCCTATTGAAGTAATTTTTTGACTTTGGTTTCTATCCTCCCATCTTCTGTGGCCAATTTTTTTGTTTCTCTAGCTTTGGAGGCCTCCAAACACTTGATTCTATGCTAAAAGGCATCATTGAGTTTCTTTTCAACACCACTACATTCTTTTATTTGAAGAGTTAAAAAATTAAGAAACAAAAGTTAGTAAGTAACTATTTAATCAAATAGTAGCTAACATAAAAAAAAACCTTTGTTCTTTTGTTTTTTATGTTTTTCCTCATTCACCTGGGATACCCTTTTGCTATCAGGCTTTGAATTTTCTTGAGATTGGAGGTCATTTTCAAAATCTTGAGTGCAAAGAACAGAACCAGAGTGTATTTTCAAAGAACCACCATCAACCATTGTTGATGGTGGAACACTGGTTGCTTTTGAGGATGAATGCCCCTCAAGGTTGGGGATGAAACTCTTGTCCCCCACAAACCCTTAAGTAGGTTGAGTTTCTTCCCATTTGTCACGCAAGCCCTTGTCGTCTAGAGATGGATCAGTTGATGCATCACTTGACGTTGCATTTGCAAGGAATTTTAGTATGTCATTTTTGAGGGTATTGGTTTGAGAAGTTGGGATTGTAACAGATTTACAGCACATGATGGGATGTAGCTGATCATAGTACTTGCAAGTTTTCGTGAGGTAGCCTAAAACAAAACAAGAAAAAATCCTAACAGTCAAAAACAAAAACAATTCAATCAGGATAGATCTGGAGGATATTGCTCACTTTGGAAATTAGTTGTTCTGTTTGAAATATCCTCATCTTGAAATCTGTTGAAATTCTATAGTTTATTTGCCTCATGAATAAAAGATTATGCTATCCTTTTATAATTATGCTTATTCATTTATTTAAATCAAAATTATTAAAAATCAGTTTTCTAAAATATTTTAAAAATTAAAATAAATCTAAGTAAGTCCGAATGTTAGTTAGTATGTTAGTCTGAAATTATTATCTGTTGAGATCAACAAGAAGCCAACAAGCCAGTTTTGATTTAACGCTCTGTTTAATGAATTTCTGTTCTTCTTATAATTCTTCTTTCTGTCCTTTACTATTTTTGTTTCTTTATTTTGAATCTCATCTGTGGAATTAACACTCCCATAGTATTTGTGTTAGAATCTTGTTGTTTGGTCTTGTTCATAAAAATTAGTCTGGTCTATCTCTTGTTTTCTTCACTCTTTGATTCCTTTTTTATTCTTTCTTTTTGTCCTTGTTGAGGCCCCCTCTGGATCTCGCTGGGGGCTCTCTAGTTGTGGACCCATTTTAGGCCCTTTGTTCAATTGTCAAGGGTTCCCTTTATTTTCTCATCTATAAAAGTTTGAGTTCAAAGTAATCATAAAAATCATTGGCTCATTATTCTCTTATTCTCCGTGCCCTGAGACAATCCAAGTGTGAGCCCCACTTGTCATCATTAATTCCTGTTTTATATTTTTCATCATCAAAAATATTAAATTAAATAAAAAATTATTTTTAAGATCATTGAACAAAAATATTAAAAAAAAATTCTCATCATTTCTGTGCTATAATTCCAACAAACTCCAGTGCCGGTATTTTGAAGCCAGTTGGCTGCTTTGCTGTACGTGTCTTGCAGCTCCTGAATTTTGGTTTGGACCCCTTTGTTATTGTGGTGTTGAATTCCAAAGGACTTCATGATTGCCACAATTTCACCGGAGAGAATTTCTTTCATTGTCCCCTTCTTTGTATCACCACACCACATATTATAATTTCCCCAAATTGTGAGCCAATCAAAGAGAATTTGCATGCTTGTTGGACCACCATTAAAAGAATCCTTTTCCCATCTGTGGTGTTTCTTCCATGATTTGGAAATTGGTGGTGTGGATTGGGAGAGTGATTGGTTGTTTGTTATTGTTTTAACAGTTTTTTTTTTTTTTGGGTGGCACGTTTTGAAAAAAGAAGATTCAGTTGCAGGAGATATTTTCCTTCTTCCACTCTTCAAGAAGGAAAAAATTTCCTGCAGCGCTTGCAGGACGGGATTGTTTTCCTGAGAATTTTTTTCTGAACCCGCATCTGCAATCAAATTTTTTTATATTTGAAAGGTACTAATAAAGATGAAAAAAGATGAAAAAATTATAATATTTCATCAAAGTGGTTGTTTGATAAATATATCAGAAACTTGGAATTAATCCTCAGAGCTTCTTTACTGGTGGCTAAGAAACTTACCACCAAAATTCAAGCACACTGGTTCAAGCTATACCCAAACTAACCTGGCTTGGGACTTGAATCTTGGCTAACCTTCATCACTAGATACAGCAATGGTTAGCCCTTGAGCTCAAATCTTGGTTAGAGCCAAAATATCAATGGTGGGTCAGCTGCACTGCAGTTAGCATTAGTGCAGCATAGCTGTGGCGTTTTTTAGCTAACACTGCAGTTAGTGTTAGCTTTTTGTTGACTTGTTAAGCTAACAGCTAACAAAATTTGGGATTTTTTTAATTTTTTTTTTTGTAGTGCAGCCTAGTGTTAGCTTTTTTTATGAAATAAAGCTAACACTAACAGGATTTCCTAAATTTTGAATTTTTCAAGTTAACAGCTAACAAGATTTGGGATTTTTTTTTGTTAGCGCAGCCTAGCATTAGCTTTTTTTTTTCTAAAATCAAGCTAACGCTAACAGGATTTCCAAAATTATCTAGCTAACACTAACAGGATTTCCCAAATTTTCTAAATTTAAATAAAATTGAGATTGATCAGTGAGAGTAATTTTTATGACAACAATTATTGGTCTCTGAAAAACAATAACAATAACAAAAAATCAAGAAATCTACTATTTATTAAATGTTTTTTATGCTTACAATTATTCAAATCATAGTCCAAGGATTGTTGTCAAGCCAAGATCAAATGCATTTAAATTTAAATAAAAAATAAAAAAGAAAATAAGAGGATTTCAATTTTTTTTTTTTTATTTTTCTTATTTTTTTATTTTTTTATTTTTTTATTTTTTTATTTTTTTATTTTTTTATTTTTTTATTTTTTTATT
>KN363023.1:943-11384 GCA_000785685.1 Uromyces viciae-fabae | reverse complement strand
ATTCCAACTGAAATTTATGAAGACAATCAAGGTGCAATTGATTTAGCTAATAATGAAACTAATCATAACAACTTCAGGACTAAACACATGAAAATTAGATATCACTTTATTAGAAATGAAATAAAAATTAATAAAATTAAATTATCTCATATTGGAAGTGCTCTTAATCTTGCTGATTTTCTTACTAAACCTGTGGTTACTACTTCCATTGCTAGAGCTCGTCATTTTATTCAAAATTAGTTGCTTCAAGCCATATCTGTCTTAAAGCATGGGGGGATGTCAATTTTCTAAGTTCAATTTTCTAGCTTGAATCTGCCAGGGGGCCTTTTTTTATCTTAACCCCTTTCCACATCATCATTTCTTTTATTTTTATTTTTTTTATTTTTCCTTTGTCTTTGTCTATCTTATTCATCTCACACCAAAGATCACCGTCATATCTGGAGCCTCAGTCTTACTTGGTATTTCTTTATTTTTTCTCTCAATTTTATTTTTATTATTTTTTATTCTAAATCACTAACTTGATTTTATTTCAGTTGTCTCTGTATTTTTATCTTTATTATCTTCAGTGCATTTTTTGTCTAGACAACTGTCCTTGAGGTATTTTTCTTATTTCTTGTTTTTCTTCATTATTTTTTTCTTTTTCTTATTTTTATTTCTTCTTCTTGCTGAAATCCAATCTATCCTTTAGTTTCCTAAAATTAACACTTGAGATATCACTTGGATACACAGGAGATACAACTTGCCACCTGCATACGGGTGGCGTCCAATTTTTTGTGGTGAGGATAAAAAACTTTTTCCATGGGGAAGCCAAAAAGTCAGTTTTACGTTTACTTTTACAAAATTTTGGTACATGCAACAGTTTTTATCCCATATCCAAATAGTTGAAATACATGTGAAAAAATTAAAAGTAGGTTTTACGTTTACCTTTGCAAAATTTTGGTACATGCACCAGTTTTTTCAAAAGTAAACGTAAAACCTACTTTTTTTTTGCTTCCCTGTGGCAAATTTTTTTATCCCATATTCCAATAGGGTTGCAATACATGTGATAGAATTGTTAGGCCATATTTCCCGCACCAACCTTTTTTTTCATTTTTATTTATTTTGTGTACTCCCTAAATATGGAGTACTTTGAATTTTATTTTGGAGATAAAAAGCTCGGAAGACGAAGGAGGAGGGCTCAGGATTCTGGAAAAAAATCTTGCTAACTCTAGGAGACCTCACTGCAAAAAAATCTCTTGTAACTGCCTGCAGTTGACATGCAGCATATTCCAACCATTACGATGTTGTTTCTCAAGGTTTAATTTGAATGTGCAGTGACTGTGCATCATGCACAGCTACTGCGCATCCAATTAAGCTTCAATTAAGCCTTGAGTTGTCACCCAAGTTGAACCAAAGTTTCTGCATGTCAACTGGTGACACTTAAGCAAGATTTTTTGCAGTGCCTAGAAGTATTTTTAAAAAATATTTGAAAAATTGAAAAGTTGCTGGACAGCCTCCTGACGTAAAACGGTGGTGTGCAACAGGTTCTGGGTGGGAAAAAAACAATCCCCTAATTTTAATGTAAGAATATTTTTTGATAAAAATGATAAATTATAATTTATAATAATTTTTATAAAATTGATTTCTTATAATAAAAATATGAAAATTTGAAAGATAAAAATTGATCTCAGATAGATGAAAAAGAAAAGATGAATTATGAAAGAAATGTGAAATAATGAGAGCAGTAATTGATATTTTGATTCATGACAATCATGACATCATAATTGATCATTGATTCAATCTTCATATGATCAATTATGTAATGTTCAAGGAATAGAATTCATGAGCAAATATCTTAATCATTTTTATAATTTTTAATTAATAATAAATTAAATGAATCTTCACCTTTTTTCTTGGTGGTAAGATCAAAAATTAATTATTCTTGTTTCTTTTTAGGTGATTAATTCATACTTGAATAGTCCAACAAACAAAGTAGAATAAATTTATGCTGTGTATAAATTCATACCAAATTTCAAAACCACTCACAATTTTCTATGATGGTGAATTTTCTGTTTTTTAAAGTATTAATTTGACAAATATCACACAAACACTGATCAATTCATTTTTTTTACCATACTTCAATTGTTTTTCAACTCAAGTTACAGTCCCTTAAAACTCTGGGATTTTCTGTCTGAAATACCTATGAAATACTCATAATAGAATTGTCATAAACCTAAAATTTGATTGGTCTTTTTTTACGACAAGGAAGGGAGCCAGGGGTGGCTTTTGAATGCAGGGATCAGGTTGTTTTTGTGGGGAATCCAGGATGAGCATTCAGTTCTTTTTGGATTCATTTCACAATTATTCCATAACCAAGAATATTGAAAACAGCCAGGCCAGCCTGTATAGCATTACACTGCAAAAAAATCTCCTGCAAGTGCCAGCAGTTGACATTCAGCATGCGCTGGTTTTATTCAGTTTTTACTTCAACTTAATCCAAGATTCAATTTTTTGCACAGTGACTGTGCATTGCGCACAGCCAATGTGCATTGTGCACAGTCTGTTTTTCTTCAAAGCTAAACAATAAAAGATACACTGCAAAGATGATTGTATCAGACTCCCAAATCTGACATTAAATCAGACAAAAAAATGTGATATTATATCAGGCAAAACTGTTGTTTTTCTGTAATAAATGTGCTCACATCTTGTGTCTCATTTATTTATATATTTTTATTTTATATTTATTTTACATGATTCTACGTTTATTCTTTATTATTTTATATTTATTCTTTATTATTTTATATTTATTCTTTATTATTTTATATTTATTCTTTATTATTTTATATTTATTCTTTGTTATTAAACCCTTTTTATCATGCCTAGGGGGTTTAACATTTTTCTTAAATTTTCCTCTTTCTCATTTAAACAAAAATTATCAAGTCTGAGCCTATTTTACTTAAACCACATTGGTTATGATCCTTTAACCAGCTCCTCTTTCAAACCCTCATTAATTTTCTTCTTTCATTAAAATCTCCTCAAGGTTATCAACAATCAAGACCATAAAAACAACAATATGGTGAGGAGGGAGTATGTATGGATGGTATTGGATCAACAATCAAGACCATAAAAACAACAGATTTACAGTCTTGCTCTTGGATCAACAAAACTCAAATTCAATTTTTTCAATTCTTGACTCAATCTCAATCACAACCCTTCTAGCCTCAACAATCATCTTTCAAAAGGATTCAATCTCTTCCTAGGAACTAATAGCTTTCTTTCAATTGGTAACCTTTCATTAGGATCAACCAAATCATGTCAAATTCAATAAATAAGCTTTAGACAGTTCAATCTCGGAAACGGACGACTTTGAAACTAAACAATTGCTGAAAAAGTTGTAGCGATCAATCTCAGCTTTCATTTGATTCCGGTTTAGTCAAAATTGGTCAAGTATTGTAGAATGTATAGCAATTCAAAGTTTACATTGGTTCCTCCTTTCAAAATTATTTTTATTAAAACATTACTTTAACAATTAGTCGGTTGAAACAATTCACATAAAAAGATCCTCTGCTTCTCAATCCAATTATAATGTTTTATAGTCATATAAACTTTATTCACATGTCTGATTCATTCAGATTATATTAAATCATATAAAATGATCTATCTATATAACTTATAATATACTATATACTCACATAAAATTCTATAATTATATGTCTGTTTTAAACAGATCCTATTATGAATATATAACCTATAACTTTATAAACTTTTATAATCTATGACTATATAAATCTATATAATCTATAACTTTATAATCTTATATAACCTGTCACTATATAACCCTATATAACCCTATATAACCCTTTATAACCTTTATAACCTTTATAACCTATAACCATATAACTATATAACTATATTAAATTTTGATAAATATATTTTATAACTATATAACTTAAAGTCTTAAGTCCTTTTATAATAAAATCAATATCTGATTTTATCAATATTATATATACAATTTTTATAGCCTACTTAAAAAGGCAAGATATTTTTATTAAATTTTATTATTTTTCTATCTTAAATTTCTTATTTGCATCCACAAGCTATGAGCATGGGGGTGTGTTGTTTCTCTGTAATAAATGTGCTCACATCTTGTGTCTCATTTATTTATATATTTTTATTTTATATTTATTTTAAACTATTTTATATTTATTTTATATTTATTCTTTATTATTTTATATTTATTCTTTATTATTTTATATTTATTCTTTATTATTTTATATTATTTTATATTTATTTTATATTTATTCTTTATTATTTTATATTTATTCTTTATTATTTTATATTTATTCTTTATAATTTTATATTTATTCTTTATTATTAAACCCTTTTTATCATGCCTAGGGGGTTTAACATTTTTCTTAAATTTTTCTCTTTCTCATTGAAATAAAAATTATGGAGTCTGAGCCTATTTTACTTAAACCACATTGGTTATGATCCTTTAACCGTCTCCTCTTTAAAACCCTCATTAATTTTCTTCTTTCATTAAAATCTCCTCAAGGTTATCAACAATCAAGACCATAAAACCAACACAGTCACTGTGCATTGTGCACAGTCACTGTGCATTAGAGTATGGTTCAATTAAAGTTTGAGTAAGGTCAGAGTAAAATCAAAGTTAAACAAAAGCTACTGCATGTCAACTGCTGGCAGTTTCAGGACATTTTTTTGCAGTGTTAAGTGATTTGATTTGCTTTTACACAAGCCACCAGATCAGTCACACCATAAGACAGCTTAGTCTGGTGGGCAAATTTTTGGGCTTTTAGCGCACAGGAGGAGGGTTAAATCAATGAAACCAACAACAGTCTAGAAATCAGTGGTCTGAGATATTCTTCTTCATCCTTGATTATCTGGCCAAAAAGCATGGTTTTTTTGTGCACCTGAGAATCTAAAGAGAAATATGAAAAATATGAAAAACAAGAAACTTACTTTTCAAGTGATAGCAAAGCTTCAATGACACATGAGCAGTAAAAAATTACTGCTTCCTCTGAGATCCAAAAGAATTCAGCTAGCATCCTAAAAGAAGAAGCATTTCCGTAAGTTCCTAAGAGTTTAAGAGTAACAAGAAGCTGATAATCAGTTAGTCTTTGGAGAAAATTTGAGTTTTTGAAAAGCACAGGATGAGATTGAATTTTCCAGACAACATCTCTAAAGGATTCAGATGACATTGGAAATTCTTGTTTGAAACACCCAGGATCCAAACCAAGGAGGAAGAAAACAAGATGTGGAGCTCATATTAATTTTGGCAAGGATACAGATCTTGGTGGCTTTTAACTGAAATAATGTGGGTGCAATCTTCCTTTGATCATTGGTTTTGTGCTTTTCCTCTGGAAGATGCCGATAAGCCCACTTGAGGAGAACAAATTTAAGGATCTTCTCAAGATTTATTTTGGTAGTAGCTCCATCAGAAACATGAGGCATAGTGTAAGTGGAAAGTGATGTGGATGAGTGGAGTGAGGTGTGACTTGGGTGGATGAAGAAGGTGCTGGGAGTAAACTTATATTTTTGGGGTGCAGGGCAACTGATTTGTAAATTTTAGCTGTGGTGGTTGCAAGAGTAGGGCGATTTTACTTATTTGGCTCTTTTTTGATTGATGTTGCTGCCTTCTAATTTGAGGAGTTTCTATTTTAATCTCTTCTCAGATTCCATTGCAATTGATTCTGGCTTCACTTATGGCCTCAACTGTAGCCAATCCCGACTTCAGTTCTCCAACTGCTGCTAGTAAACGGTTGTTGAAGTCTTGATTGGCGGTAGAGAATTCGTGCCGCCCCCCCCCCTCCGCCCTTTTCTAATTTATTCCTTAGTAATTTAGGCTGTACAGACATGATGAAACGATTGGATCTCGCTATGGGTCGGGATGCGACGATGCCAGTCTTGGCATTTTGGGACCAGATCATGCACTTGAACGGGCCAAATCGGATAAGCCAATCTTGCCGATGAGCCCGCGCTTACTTAAGCCGCAACGTCATACCAGGCCCCGGATTCCACGCTTCGGTTCCCCATCGAAACTGACTGACTGTTTTCTATTTCCATCTTCCTCTTGACCATCAACAAACCAACTCACACTTTCATCATCATAATCAACCATTCATAATGGGTGGCCTACTCGAACTTGTACCTGTAAGTCATCATCTGAAATCTCAATTGATAATGCTATCTCACTGATTCCCCCACCTATCTACAGGCGTAAGTCTTCTCGTTCATCCACATAGCTTGTATTTCTATGTAGCTATTTTGAATTTCTTCCTTTCATAATTGCGTCCTGTCTTCGAATTATCAGTGGAGTCGTTACTGGGAAGAACCTAGTCAAAGTTTTGGAATATGCGAAGGCCCATCAGTTCGCTATTCCTGCATTCAACGTAGGTACCAATTTGATACACGCATACTAACTTATTTATGTCAATTCAACTGGTTCTCTGGTTTTCATTTCAAATTATTTGCTTTCAGTGCACTTCTTCCTCGACTGTGATTGCTGCATTGGAAGGTGCTCGAGAGGTCAAAGCACCAGTCATGATCCAAGTTTCCCAAGGTGGAGCGGCATTCTTTGCTGGCAAAGGTGTTAAGAATGATCAACAACAGGCGTCAATCGCAGGCGCTACAGCTGCGGCAATGTTTGTTAGGTAAGTTTCACAACCACGAAGCTCTTGAATGCAGACATGTACTTGTGATTTATCGAATGATTGTTGGATAATATTTAAGGTCCATTGCTCCCACATACGGTGTCCCTGTCATAATGCATTCTGACCACTGCGCCAAGAAACTTCTTCCTTGGTTTGATGGGATGTTGAAAGCTGATGAAGAATACTACAAGGCTCATGGAGAGCCATTATTTTCATCTCACATGCTTGATCTATCAGAAGAATCCAAAGAAGAAAATATCGAGATTTGCTGCAAGTACTTTGAGAGAATGGCCAAGATTGATCTCTGGCTTGAGATGGAGATAGGCATCACTGGTGGCGAAGAAGATGGTGTTAATAACGAAAATGTCGACAACGCTGCACTATACACTCAACCAGAGGATATTGTTAGTTACAATTCTTCATTTTATGGTGTTTTCAAGCCTGGTTAGCTAACATAGAATGCTTCCTGGATTCGAACCGCCCAATCTTTAGTGGGACGTTTATGCTGCTTTCAGCAAAGTTAGCCCAATGTTTTCCATTGCGGCTGCCTTTGTACGTAACATCATCATCTTATCTTATTTTAATTTCCTGAGGTAACGTCAAGCCGGCACTCTAACATATTTCATTTGTGATGTCCTAGGGTAATGTTCATGGTGTGTACAAGGTGGGAAATGTTACACTACAACCAGACCTGCTTGGAAAACACCAAGCCTACTGCAAGAAACAACTCAACTCGTCCGACGATCGTCCGCTTTATCTGGTTTTCCATGGTGGATCTGGATCTTCTAAGGAAGAAATTGCGACTGCGCTCAAGTTTGGTGTCGTGAAGGTATGCGCTATATTTAATTTGATTGATTTCTTCAACCCCATGCTGACCTTTGGTTACAAATTTTGGCAGATGAATGTTGACACTGGTGAGTTTTGAAAAACTAAATTTTCGCCGTGAATCATTTTTGAAGGATTAGCTTCCTGACTGACCCCGTTTCATCAACTGCTTGCTTCATTAGATACTCAATGGGCCTACATGGAAGGCTTTCGCGTAAGAAGTTTTTACCCTAATGCTTTCTGGTTGGAAGCTTCAATCTCATTTCCCATCGCCTGAACCTTCTCATAGAACTATTTCGAATCCAAGAAGGAATATTTGAAGACCCAAGTTGGTAATCCGGATGGTGCTGAATTACCTAACAAGAAATACTATGGTGTGTGGAATTTCACTTTGCTATCTGCCCCTGTTTGTGGCCCTATCTGATGAGAAATTATGGGTTACTAGATCCACGAGTTTGGGTCCGGGAAGGAGAGAAAACAATGGTCAACAGAGTTATTGAAGCTTGTAAGGACCTTCAAAATGTTAATAGGCTTTGAATGCCAGAACGATGCATGGTTTTCCCTTTTTATTTAAGTCGCATGTCTGCAATTCTGCAAGTTGAATCTGGCAATATTTACCCAAGAATATCTTCATTTTCGATATTTCAATTCGGAAAGAAAAACTGTAATTGCTTTGACTTATGGCTGATCAACCATCTTGATCGTTGGGTAAAAAATTGAAAATTTC
The DNA here is from genome assembly GCA_000785685.1 of Uromyces viciae-fabae. Taxonomy (NCBI): domain Eukaryota; kingdom Fungi; phylum Basidiomycota; class Pucciniomycetes; order Pucciniales; family Pucciniaceae; genus Uromyces; species Uromyces viciae-fabae. The sequence goes on along the minus strand of KN363023.1, from coordinate 3,182 downwards.
TTAAAGATAAAGAACACAAGTTGACATCATCTATTTGGCTTGAAAGATAACATAGAAAAATTGTACCTTATCATCTTGCTTATAAATTTACTTGTTTATACGTAATCATCTTTCAAGACATTGCTAGCCTACCAAACTGCTCCTCTGGTTTCCTGAGTTGATGCTCAAAACCTAGTAAAATTTACTTCAGTGATTTACAATTGAACTTCAGTTCAAGTTTCATAGTTTTCGCGCCTATTGACCCCAATATCGCTTGAGCCACCTTTTGCTGCCCTGCGCCTACTTTTTAGACCATCTCCACCGCAGGTGTCCCCATGAGTGCCTAAATGACCAGACTCGGGCAACTGCGGCGCATTTTTAGCTCCCAACCCGCACGGTGCCAAAATAGCACTTTGGCCAAGTGAAACCTTGTCCCCGTCTTTCCCCCGCCTCAAAGTTTGATTCATCCACTCCACCACCTCCGATCTCCGCCATAATTTTTTTTTTTTTTTCTTTTATCAAATCATTCACTACATCCATTCTCCGCCAATAACCAATCAAGGTATCCCAAATCAACAAAGTTTTCCAAATTGACATCAAGATATTTTAATTCATCATGGAACTTACCCAGGAATTGATCCAGATAATTTTCAGAAGAAGGCAGTTTATTTCCGCATCCAATTCCAGAATTTATTCAGCTCTTCAAAGCACCACTCTACTACTTGAAGAAACTGAAGAAAATGAAATAACTCACGGTGGATCCAAGCCTGGCAAAATGGCAAATAGACCGCGGGACTTTGAAGGGATTTATCAACAATTGTATCATCATTATTTTTCGCCACAGCATGTGTACAACGATACCATCTTCCAGCGCTGATTCCGAATGGCGAAACCAATTTTTTTAAGAATAGCTGAGGCGGTGGAGCAAATTGATCCATATTTCACTCATTGGGTTGACGCTTTGGAGTTCATGTGCTTCTTAAGCCCATAAAGATATCTGTGCACCAATCAGGTGATGTTGTAGTTGCATAATGTCTGTGCGCATTGATGAAAATATAATTAGGCAACTAAGACCAGACTTGATTACGCATAGAACAAGAAATCAGTTGAGAAAAAGAAAATTGAAGGAAATGGAATAAAATAAAATGAAATAAATAAGAAAATAACGGTTAGTTTAAGGTTGTTTGAGAAGATTGAGTTGAATCAAGAACTTGAATACCAGTTATTTGTTGTTGATCTTGGTGTTGAACAGTTGAGAGGTGATAGATCAATAGTGAACAAAAATCAGTTAAAAAGGAAAAAGTAATCAACAAGTCGGATTAAAAAGGATTTTTGAGAGTCAGAATAAACAGCAAAGTTCACAGTTGGAATTGGAGTATTTACACTCCACACAGAACTTCAACACGCCGACATGATTCAAAATCAATCTGGTTACGTTACAAAATTTACTAATTGATTGACGGAGTATTTTTCAGCAGGTTTAGTTAAACCATCTGCTACATTATAAGTTCTACTAATTAAGAAAACTTTGATTAAATTATTTTCTATATCATTTCTCAAGCCTTTTGTTCTGAGATCAATAAATTTGGTTTTTGAGTTAGTCCCAAATTTCTTAAGTTTATCATCTCGTCCTTTGTTATCAATGTAGTGAGTTGAAGCATTGAGATTTTTTCTGAAGATTTCTTCTACGAGATTTCGAATCCATCGTGCTTCTTGATGACAATCAGAAAGAGCTACGCATTCGGATTCAGTGGATGAGTAAGTTATGTTATGCTGGCGTCTACTTGTCCAGTATAAAGGTGAAGAGTTGTAGGTGCATATGAACCCAGATTGAGACAGCCGGCTAGTTGGGTCATCAGCCCAAGTTGCGTCGCTGTAGGAAACAATATTATTTATATTGGATTTACCGTCTAGTTTAAGGCGAAAGTTTTGAGTTTGTTCTAAATACTTCCAACAGTGGAGCACTTCTGACCAGTGTGTTAATCCTGGCTTGTCATTAAATCGAGCTAATGATGAAACTGCAAAGCTAATGTCCGGTCTTCCTAGGCCAGCGATGTAATTTAGGCGACCAATGGCAGATCGATAGTTAACTTTCAAATTCAGGAAATTTGCATGATCTTCATTATCTGCTGGAGCTAATTTAATGTTGGGAGTACAGGGAGTAGTAACATGCATGACTTTGGTGATATCAATGTTTTCCAAGCCTGAACTGATGTGATTTGGTAATGAAAGAAAAATTGAATCCTCCACTCTCTCAAAC
>JNCO01008507.1:0-11385 GCA_000785685.1 Uromyces viciae-fabae | reverse complement strand
ATGGTACTTTTTTTGCAAAAAAATAAAAAAATAAATAAAATAAAACAAAACAAAACAAAAATAATTGAAGTAAAAAATACAAAATAAAAAATAAAAATAAAAATACAAAATAAAAAATAAAAAAAATAAAAAATAAAAAATAAAAAATAAAAAATAAATCTCATACAGGTAAACTATTTTTTTTTTATTTTCTAAAAACTTGAACGATCATTTTCTGACAATTTTTTTTTTTTTATCTTACTCATCTTTTTTTGATCGAATTTTTCTCTTCATTGCATTAATGCCAGTTTCATACAGGTAATTTTTTTTTTCTCTTTTAAAAACTTGAACGATTGGTTTCTGACTAAGTTTTTTTTATTTATATCTTTTTTAATATTTTTTTTATCTCACTTTGATCTTCATTGCATTAATGGTAATCTCATACGGGTAATGTATTTTTTTTCTTTCTTAAGAACTTGAGTGACCATTTTTCTGACTATTTTTTTTTTTATGTTTTTTAATCTTTTTTAATCTTTTTTGATTTTTTCAAATCTCATTTCTTTCTTTATTGCACTGATGGCAATCTTATGAAGGTGATGTATTCTTTTTTTGCTCTTTTAAATTTTTTTTTTTAATCTTTTTTAATCTTTTTAATTTTTTTGAATCCCATTTTCTTCTTCATTGCACTAATGGCAATCTTATGAAGGTGATGTTTTTTTTTTTTGCTTTCTTAAAAATCTGAACAATCATTTTTTGACTTTTTTTTTTTTTTTTAATCATTTTTAATTTTTTTAATTTTTTTGAATCCCATTTTCTTCTTCATTGCACTAATGGCAATCTTATGAAGGTAATGTTTTTTTTTTCTTTTTTGAAAATCTGAATGATCATCTGTTGACTTTTTTTTTTTTGATCATTTTTAATCATTTGTAATATTTTTTGAATCTTTTTAAATCTCATTTCTTTCTTTTTTTAACTGATGGTAATTTTCTGAAGGTACTTTATTTTTTCTTCTCTTTTTCAAAAACTTGAACAAGCATTTTCTGACTTTTTTTTATGTTTTTTTTTTGTCTTTTTTTTGATCTTTTTTAATCTTGTTGAATTCAATCTATTTCTTCATTGTGCTAATATTAATCTCATCCAGGTAATTGCCTTTCCTCTTTTTAATAACTGAAAAACCCATTTTCTGACTTTCTGAGTTTTGTTTTGTTTCATTTTTTTTTGTTCTTTCTTGCTGATTCTTATTTTGTGCTTTGATTCTTATTTTTTATTTTGCATCTTATTGTTTATTTTTATTTCCTTATTGTTTATATTCATTTCCTTCTTGTTTATTTTGTTTCTTATTGTTTATTTGTTTGTTGTTGTTTCTTTTTTTTCTTTTTTTTCTTACTTTGTTTTTTCTTACTTTGTTTTTATTTCTCACTTTTTTATTTTTTATTTTATTTTTTATTATTTTTTATTTATTTTTATTTATTTTTTGATTTTTTTGAAATTATTATTTTTTTTAATAAAATTATTTTTTATTATTTTTTTTTTATTTCAGTGAAACCGGAAGCCGACGTGTCGGTGAAACCGCGCGGGCTGCACGTCGAGCAAAATCGACGGTGTGGGAAGCCGCGCGGTGTGGATTCCGGCAGTTTACAGAGGTGGGGAGCCCACCTGCTTTACGAGTGTCTTCCCGACGGTAATCTTACCGTCGGTGAAGGCCCGCGTAAAGCAGTGTAGTGTCCACGTCGGACACTACGTCGCCCGCGGGTGGAATTCGTGCCTCTGTGTACACCCCCCCAAGTCAAAATTAACTAAAACGACACCCCTGGCCGTCGTACCGATGGCCAGGGTGTCGTTTTAGTAAATCAGGGGTGTTGTGATAGCACACCCCTAAATTTAACCTGTCAAGCACCTTGATTTTTATGGAAATTCACAGATAATTTAAGAAGACATTCTATTTTGGGGCTGTTTCTTAATTTCCCCTCTGCATTTTCCCCTCAATAAATTTCTGACCTATTGCAGTGGTAGAAATAAAAGAGTTTCTGGTTGTCTGAATTTTTTATGGTCAAAGCAAGCCCATGGTCTTTAGCCCAGTTTTGAATGCCATCAACCAACTCCTGTCTCTATTTATATTGGAGTTCAGCAGGGGGAGGTATTGATGAACTTTCTTTTTTATTTTACGCAAGATTGGTGTCCACATTTTCTCCAGGTGAGGAAGGAACAGGGGAAGGGGGAGGTGCAGCATATTCAGTTTGAGACATATTTAAGCTATGCATTGCAATGATTTATCATGGATTTTTTTTTAAAAAAACAAGGGGGATAGAAGAGGGAGATGATGTAGAAATGTGGGTGGGTATTATTTTTTGATTGAAAAGGTAAAAATGGGAGAGAGAAAAAATTAGAACAAAAAAAAAAAATTGTCAGAATGGTTTGAAATTTAATTTTCAAGAAGATTAAGGTGAGAAAACTCTACAGTTTTTTTTTTTTTTAGAACAAGGGTTGGGAGGTTTGTGTTTTTATTGGTTATTCCAAGTGGGGATGTGAGATTTTTGGTGAGAAATGTAAAAAAAAAAGTTTCAGTCAATAATAAATCACCAAATGATATTATAATGTTGTAGGAGCATGAAGGATGAAAGTTCTTACACTTTTAATGGTTTTATGCACCTGGGTGATGGTTGAGATGGATTACCAAGTTGTTTGCATACAATTTTGGAGTTTTTGGTGGTTTCAAGGTAATTTAAAAAAAATGTATACTGTCAGAGTTGCCCAGGGGGTCTGGAGAAAATTTCCAACCGCTCAGAAATCGAAAAAATGATAATTTTTAAAAAGTGGTGCAGGGAAGGAAAAGGTGGTGTGTGCTTTCCGCAAACAACGTTGCACAGCGGTCAAAGAGCGCCACAAGGCAGGAAATGGGCAGTGATAAAACCAGTCCCCTATTTTGTTATATTCTCCTTTTAAGTTTTTTGTTCTCTTTGTTAATCAAAAATGCTTGATATATGTTTATATATTCTATTTTTAACTTTATTGTTCTGATTTTAAATCAAAAAGACTAGAAAGTACCAAGGTGAAATCAACATGAGTATATTGAAAAATAAAAAAACTTAAAACAAAATTGTGATTATAGAATTATAACTGCCCTAGGGTTTGGGGCATGTACTACACCCCATACCAAATATACCCAAAACCCAGGGCACCTGCCCCGGGGGTAGGGAAAAAATGTGGGTCTGGGGCCACACCTTAAGTACAAAATGAGCTTTTTCTAACACCAGTCTTTGTGAAACCAAGGCTGAAGTAAAACATTTGAATGGTCTGAACAAGATGTTTTGAATGGTGCCACCCTTGAGGGAGGGAGGGCCCCTCTGTAAAAAAAAAACAAAAAAAAAACCCTGGCAGCTGCTGTGAAATGGTCACATAAATACAAATTCAGGGATATTTTTGTGAAATGGAAAAAAAGAAGTTAAATCATGGAAATCCTGGGCGATTTCATGGGAATTGCTCTGTTTTGGCAAAACACTAGCCAAACATAATGTACTGGCCTCCCAAAAATTATTGAAATATCTCTCTTTGGTGAAAGATTTATTTTTCAAAAAATGAAAATTTCTTCTGCCAATAGGCTTTGTTGATTATTCCAAGAAACCAGTTTTGAATTTAAATTTCTCAACACATATTCCTAATTTTTTTTTCAACAAACAAGATTGATGTCTTTATAAATGCATGATGATTGCTTTTGGTGGTCTACCCATCATGGATGAGGTTGAGTTTTCTATTTTGATTGATAAATATCATGTATATCAATTTTATTTTTTAATTAAAGAATCAGACTCACTCTAAGACAATCAATCAAAGAAATTTGAAAATCAAGGTATAGGACCTCTTGAGAATATACTGAACATCTTCTTTTATAAATATATTCTCCTGGATGAGAGTGGAAAGCACCCTTCATTCTTTTCTCTTTAAAATGGAAAAATATACAAAAAATTCAATTGACAGAATATTAAAATTGGAATTTATGTTCATTCATACATTGATCTTCTGAAAAAAAACATTTTTAATTCATTTCTTAATCACAGTCTTGATAAAAATGATAAAAATTTAGGATGAATAAATCTTACTATCAATTTAAAAGAATTTTTATAAGATTTATTAAAAATTAATGTCTTGATGGCAGACTAATTAGTAGTACTTTTCTTATTTATTTTTTGTTATAATTTCATTGATTATTTTTTATTATAATTTCATTGATTATTTTTTATCATAATTTTTTTTATTTTATTTTTTCAATTCATTCCTAGGATCACTGTAAAAAAATAAAAAAATAAAAAGTAAAAAATGGCTGGCTCAACTGGAACCAGTCAACATGCAATTTTACAAAGGGGCCTTTGTAATTTGGAATTTCTACTGTTACTAGTTGAGCCAGGTTTTTTTTTTTTTGCAGTGGGTGTTGCTCAGGTTTTCAAGTCATATGGGGGACCAAATTTTTGTTTCAAGTATTCATGAAGAAATTCATTCAGGTGTGCTAAAATGTACAAAAGGGCTTTTGAACCCCTTGAATTTCTCAGATTTTCAACTCAAAAAGATGGAACCAGTCAACATGCAATTTTACAAAGGGGCCTTTGTAATTTGGAATTTCTACTGTTACTAGTTGAGCCAGGTTTTTTTTTTTTTGCAGTGGGTGTTGCTCAGGTTTTCAAGTCATATGGGGGACCAAATTTTTGTTTCAAGTATTCATGAAGAAATTCATTCAGGTGTGCTAAAATGTACAAAAGGGCTTTTGAACCCCTTGAATTTCTCAGATTTTCAACTCAAAAAGAAAAAAAAAAATATATATATATACATATTTTGGTGTACTCCTATGGTGCATAAAATCAAACAAAAATATATAAATCAATATTTGATCCTAAAAATCTGAATTCAAATGTCTCTTACATATAACTGAGCTCCATGAGAGAGTTTTAAGAATAAAAGTTTATGATGAAGCCAAAAAATTATGTTTGATAGAAAAAAAAAATATATATATATACATATTTTGGTGTACTCCTATGGTGCATAAAATCAAACAAAAATATATAAATCAATATTTGATCCTAAAAATCTGAATTCAAATGTCTCTTACATATAACTGAGCTCCATGAGAGAGTTTTAAGAATAAAAGTTTATCATGAAGACAAAAAATTATGTTTGATGTTTAGTACTTCTTCAAAAATTAGGTGTATGCATCAGATTTTGATAAAATTAGCAAATTCATATGAGGGTTTCTTACATAATCATGACATTGAATCATAAAGTATTTCTCATTGGGACATGTCAATAATAGAAAACCTTGTTCAATATGTAAGCACTTTTGATATCATGTATCAGAACATTTCTTTCAAGTTATCTTTGGTTTTATTTTTAGTGTTTTCTTTTAGTTTCAGTTTACATTATACAAATTTTCCATATTATTTAATTTCACATACCACACTAAGTTAATTTACTTAATAGAATGACAAGAAGAAAGATCCTGAATTAGAAAGAAAGGCGACTGGCTGGTCTAAGGTGTATTTAGAGATAACGTTCAGCGTCTAGCCATGTAGGATTGTGCTTTTAATGAATGCAAGTATTCTGAGAAATGTTGAAAACAGGACCTTCTAGGAGTGTTAAAAAGAAATGGCATCATTCAAAGGGCATCGAATGATCTAGGAATGATCGGTGGCTCCCTTGCCCTTGCCAGCTTTAGATCCAATGTATGATTGACTAATGTGGTTACACGCTTGATTTTTTTGACAAGGAAAAGCTTAGGACACATGAGATGTTGCGAAACTGGATGGGATGGAAGGGAGAGAATGGTCGACTTTGGGCGATGAGCTTAACAGGTTTAAGGTTTTTTTTTTTTTTTTTCAGGATAAGAAAAAACCTTTCGGGTGCAGGTTGCTTGATGCAAATTAATTTTAGTTATGTGCTGATTCCTCCACAACAATATCAGCCTTATGCAGACTGAGTTCAACTCTAGATAATTTCGGTCATCCCTGCCCAGATGCCTGTCAGTGTGCTCCCCTAGGCTCCCTTCCAGCGAGATAATTTGAAGGCATTTAACTACATTTCAGCAGTGTTAACTAGGTTCATATACTCTAAATGCTTTAAGGTAATGTTGTCTTTAGAACTGACCCACTGCGCAACAAGAATTTTTGCGATTAAACCTTACAAAAACGAGTAGAAAATTTTAAGATGAAATTATGACACGTGGAGAAGTAGGTTCATGCCAACGCATGTGATGTTGTGTATAATTAATAATTAGTGAAATGAGAGAATGGTTTCTGATAATTTAATTTTTTTTTTTTTTTCTTTTTTACTTTTGCATGGTTGGATGATCGTGGAAATTTGGGTGGAGTTCGCGTGGCTGTCGGTGTGGAAGCTTCAGTCATCTTCGGTTCGATGAGAATTCAAAAAGTATTGATTCGCACCTTTCTGCGCCAAAAAAGGTTTGGCGTTTCTTCTTTCTCCTCTTTTCTCTTCTTGTCTTCTGTTCTTTTTTCCTCTGTATTTTGTCTTCTACTTTTAAATATGTACTTGATCATGTCTACATGGATGTACTCTTTTGCATTTTGCTCTTTTAATGAGCGAGCGATGCAACGATTCGATAAACTTTCAAATTGTTTTACAACGTTTAATCTGAAAGAAGTGATATAATGGATTATGGAATATGTGAATATAAATATGTTATTTTTGTGAGAAAGAGTCTTAAGTAGTCTATGTACAAAAATCATAGACTCAACAAATTCATTTACCCGATATTTGATGAAGGTAGAATTATTAAATTGTAATGTACAAGGCATGAAATACTATTAGTATGGTTAATCGTTACTTTTAGTCACAGAAGCCAAGCTTCCATCTATGGAGATATTCCTTCAGGTAAATATGTACAGAACAGTAAATTCCATAGAAAATTCATGACAATTCATCCGTAGACTCACCGCAATTTTGTATTCATGTATCTTTTTAATTTTCCTCATTAGATATTTATGTTACGTACTCACTCACTCACACTGGAGTATCGCCAAGTTTTGAAAGCTGTGCTTATGTAAACCATTTGGCATTAACTGTTCCCTTGAGTTCATATAAAAAAACCTTTCCCAAGTTCAGAATGATCTCTCCTCCCCGCTACTTTCAAACACTTCGTTTTCATTTTCATTTGTAATTTGACTCACTTTTCTCTGTTTATTAATTTTATGGTATATAATATATATTTTATTCATTGATATTGCATTATCTCTCTCTTCTAGTTTGGGTTAGACTTTATCCGATTTTTTGATTGTTGAAATTTATCTTCATTCTTCATTCCATTCCGTTACATATTTTTAAATTAAGTATAAAAAATTACTTGTTGCTTTGTTTATCCGATCCTCTCACACAATTACCTTGTTCCTCTTTCTCTCTCTTTTATCCTTTCTCTTGTAAGTAGTTGAAAACATAGAAGCCCACTGAAATCCCTTCCCTCCGTGTATAAACTGGATATCCTATTTTACTTTCATTGCTTTAAATTCATGTAGGCAAGAGGCACAAATTCTGCGATTGTTTTCCTTCTTTATCCCTTTTCGCTTGGACTTTAAATCTCCCGTACCACTTGTGATTATATAAATAGACTATCTCTAAAAGCTTTCGATTCACTTGCCTTGTAAATATCTAGTAATCTTCAAGCCACTACAAATCCAAAATTCTTATCAGCTTCATTTCTAAATTATTAGGTCTTATTTTTCATTCTTGGTTTTCCCTGTCTTCCCTGCGCTTTACCCTCCTGTCCTCTCTGCATCTACTCCCTTAGGCCATAGCATTCATCTTCAACTTAAGGAAACTTGTGCTAAAAATCTTTCTAATCGTTTATTCTACCTCCAGTAAATACTCTATTCAATCAGTACGTACCCATTCACCATCTCCTCGAATTCCTTCACACTATTTTAAGCTTGCTTTGGTCTAATCATCCTTTGATCTAATCATCCTTGGCTTGGTTTATTTTCTAGATCACTGATCAACCATCCTGAATCCTGATCTTGTTGTTTTCATTTTACGCACTTCAACTTTTTTGATCAACACGTATGAAATCATAAATTCACATAAATATCCATTCATATCTATAATTCAATCCACCCTACTAATTCAAATCCTGGTTTCCCTTTCGTGACTGTCCATCACCCCCGTATCTGTACCAAAGTTTTATGAATCATGTCTCCTCTTGGGACCTCAATGAACTGTCCTACCCCTCCTATCTCTGGGTCCACATCACCCTCACCGTCATCTCAATCCCATCCCAACATTGAATTATCAAGTTTTTCAAAGAAGAACTGGGCATCATTGGCTCATGAACCGCAGCTCTATCTCGCAGCACTACCTGTGATCACCCCGACGAATGAAGCTGGCTCCTCAAAATCCCTTCAATTTTCCAGACCCAAGCGCAAAAGAATTACTCCAGAGCAGCTGGAAGTCTTATCAAATCTGTTTGAATATGTGAGTTGTACGAACTTTTTTGAGGCTAGCTTTCAATCCCGTCATCCCTCTCCCTGCTACTGCCTATTTGGGCTGTTTGGTTTTTTTCGATTGTCTGCCATAAATGCAATGCTTTTCAATATCTGCGGTTATCATTGCATCAGAATGTGAATTTTAACCTACCCAAACCTCTTTCATGCGCAACCTTGTAGACTGACACACCCACTTTCGATCTACGAGAAGCCATTGGATCTAAGTTGGGGATGTCCAATCGTGAAGTACAAGTAAGCTGATGAATAATTCAGGAATTAAAACTAGACGTCGATCACTTTTCTTGTACTAATACATTTATACAGGTTTGGTTTCAAAACAGAAGAGCGAAAGTCAATCGGCAAAGAATTCCATCCAGCTCACAAGTGCTTCAAGGGAGATCGGTGCCATCTCCGATCTACCAACAGCAGGAACCTAGTCCTCCATCTCATAGACGCATAAGGAGCTCTCCTACCCATCTATTGCTGCCCAGTGTATCCAGCGTTCTTAATAGGTATGATCAATCTGAATCTCAAATTTTATCTCGAGTTATTTTCTTCCAAAATAATTATATTCCCAACAAAAGCCTTTCCTTTGGATTCAACCCGTTGCAACCTGTTTATATGGATTTACTCCAGTTCATCTGAACGTAAAGAGATATTGGGAAGAATCTAGTTGCCTATTGCAAATCATTGTGACTCATAGGATCCCCATAGCTGCTTGATTTCTTCCTGACTGTCAGAACCTAATACCCAACAGGAATCATTTATGATATTCTTCCACTATCTTCAATCAATAATCAAGGAGGGTTACCCACCATCTAGACTATTTTTATTAAACGCTCGTCCATTTCGCCAAGCAATTCAGAACGCTTCTCTGGCGATATATGCCACATGACCATACTCATCGCTCTTGGATGGATGAGGGCGTGTCAAGCCTCTTTCACGTCAGACCAGAGCTGTTACCATTGATCGCACAGATTGATTTCCCCAACAGACATTGAATCCATTCGTAAAGTTGCTCTTCGCGAAAGCGATGAAACAAAAGGATGCGCTTCTCGAACCGTTAATCGCCGTGTAATGGCCTATCAACAAATATGCAACAAGTACCAACATCTAGTAGACTGACCTCCCTAACATTCGATTATGTAGCATTGTCCATGTACTTTCCATCACCCACATTTCATCCTTGCGCCTCTCTGGCCCCATTGCTCATGATTTTACAAATACTTAATATCCTTTTACACTATATATGTTGTGCTCACGTGACTCATGATTGAATGGTACTCACTCTAGTGATTCATGTCGTACGACTTACTCGGCGCCCCCCTTACTGCCGCCCTTTCAAGCAACTCTTCCGGGTATCGATAGTCTTCAAAATGGGCCAGTGTATCAGGCCACAAATGATCCCTACCCTCCACTTATCTCGCCCCGGAACCCTACGACCTCCGATAGTTTCTTTAAGCCTTCGACACAGATCAGACCGAGTACCCCTGGCTCGCGTCGACGAAATCCATTCGGCTCGCCGACCTCTCTCAATTCACGTCGATCGCCCCGCTGTCGTTCTCCAGTGCCGCATATTAAGGATTCTACAAGTGCTGATCCTCCGACTGTTGTTCACTCAGACACCCTCACCTCCATTTCGACGACCTCCTCTCAGTGGAACACGGGTAGCTCTTGTAATTCATGGTCATTAGCGGATTCGCGCTCAATCCCCCAAACAAGACTTGATTATCTTCCTTCATCGAAGCTTGCCCCTATTCTTACGACTCCTCCACAAAGGTGGGGCCTCACTCCCAATGATGAACCGAACTCCTCCGCGCAGAAAGAAGTTTCATCTCACTCTCAACCCCGTTCAGCTTCCCGAGGTTCTTCCGAAATTTTTCGCTTTTCTCATCCATCGTGTGGAGGTGCTACCTCTCCTCCAGTCCCACCACTATCAAATCAGATAGAGCACGAGAGAGAAATGAATTCATCAAGCGCTCCTCAGATTCACCGGCCCGGTGATGCAGTCAATCTTACAACCAGATCCTTGTTTGCAAGTCGTTCTCTACCGCCTCTGCCAAACCCTGTTCGACCTGGCCCGGGATCGTTTCCCCCACCGCCGGCACTCAGGATTGTGCCGATGAAAAAGAACAGCTTCCCGACAACTCTGGTCCGGACAAGCTCCAACTCTGCGTCCGAGTTTAAGCTACCTCCACTTCTGAATGATCCGACAAACAGCTGAAAAAGAAATCTATACAGAGCACGGAACAGGAGTATAAACCCAAGTCAAGATGATGAGATTGATTACTATTCTAAAACAAATCGAAAAATATAAATAATCACAGCGCATATTCCTTCACATTTTTTTTTTTTTGATATTAAGCTTTCTTGCTCTTCATTGTTAATAGTTGAACTGTTTTGAAGTATTTTCTTTTCTTGTTTGTGATCCATCGTTCCAGATGTATATACGTAATTGTCTTGTTCCGTTACTCAAGCTTAAATAGCATTGATTCATGGTGTCCTTTTTTTTTTGTTTATACATTTATATTTACATCTGTCCATCGAACAATTCAGCCATTTGTTTTTTGCGGGTTTCAAAAATGAAATTTATCACAGCCTTGACAAATTTTCCTTCGAAATCGGTGGAAAGACAATGAAGTCGGTGGAAAGACAATGCCACTAAACTTGTGGAATTGGTCTGCGTCATAAAACTGATTGTACCCCCGTGGAAATCTACCAACGGCCCCGTCGGGTACGCGGTGTTAGGCTATACGGGTAACGTTGAGAAATGTTTCATATATTCTTTCATGGTGTCCTTTTTTTTTTGTTTATACATTTATATTTACATCTGTCCATCGAACAATTCAGCCATTTGTTTTTGCGGGTTTCAAAAATGAAATTTATCACAGCCTTGACAAATTTTCCTTCGAAATCGGTGGAAAGACAATGA
>JNCO01008506.1:0-11385 GCA_000785685.1 Uromyces viciae-fabae | reverse complement strand
ATTTCTTTGACTTTGTTTATTTTTCTCCTGATTGCTAAAAGTAATTCATTCCATCATTTTAGCCTAAAATCATCAGAAGGTGGCCATCGGGACATCCGTTTTGCGATTAAGAAGAAGAGCCGAGAGATTGTTGGAGCTAAATCGTATACCCATTTTTCTGATCGTGCTTCATAAGATCCGTCGAGCCTTGCTGTACCTAGGGCAGAACTGCATAAAATGTGAGAGAGTCTCTTTGCCCCCACAGAAGGGGCAAAGAGGGTCAGTAGCAAATTTTATCTTGAACAAGTGATAATTTAACGGGCAGTGTTTAGAGGCTAGTTGGTTGATTAATGCAGAAAAGCGGATAGGGAGAGAGGAGATCTTATCTGAGTTAGGGGAAGATATCGAAGAGATGGTTCTGGAGACTTTCTTCCAGTTGCCTTTAAGAACGCGGTTTGGGGGATCGCTGCTCTCCATCGCTTTGCCCGCGAGTTGATCCGCGGCCTCGTTACCTGCAACTCCCACGTGTCCAGGACACCATGATAAATGAAAGGATGTCCCGCTATGGCACTCGGATCCAGTCTCCCAGATCTCATCAAAAAGGTATTGCCCACTCTGAGCAAGGTCGAAGTTTTGGATCCTCGAGAGCACCCCCTGGTTATCCGAAAGCTGGTCTTGGATTGGTCCCTTGGGGCAGGTTTTGGGATGGACCCAATAGTACCTGATACCCCTTGTTTCCTCATTAGAACGGGCGGTTCTAATGGTAAAACAGGCGGCCGAAAGCGGGCGTGTGGAGTTTGGCCCTACCACAAGGGTAAAACCTCTCAGGCTGAATTTCCTACATTTGAGCATGCCTCTCCTTGGGCCATGGTGGCAATTCTTTGCCAGGCCCTCCAAACCGAGGGGCGTGTGTTGAGCTAGCGGCAAAGTCCTCCGATGTGAAACACATAGTATTCAGCCATTTTAAGAAACCTCCATCATATAGGTCTCGCATTAGGCCTACGATTCATGCTGTCATTTAACAATAATTTCCAGTGCAATGGCGGAGGCGCACTTCGTCAAGTGCAACGTCTATAATCAGTGGCGACAGGGTAGTCTAGCAACACCTGGGGGCTTTCCTGATGCTGTAGTGGGCAACGACCTGCCACCCAAGGTATGAGCACCCCCGTTCCATTCCGTATTCCTCGGGCATAAAACATAGGTATCACTTCGCCCTCCCACTGAAATAGCTACCTGTTGGAGATGTTTCTGTTTCGCCGTTATATGTTTTCCATTTTATATCTAGCCTGTAGCGTTTCTGGCAGTCTCGATGGAGGATCGGATGAATCTCAAACTAGTTAGCCAAATTTTTTAAGCGCTATCTTTTGCATTCTTGAGTACTGATTACTACTTTTTCTTATGAATGAATGTGTTACCCTTTGGTTTGAAGCTAAAGCCTGCTTTATAAAAGGCAACTTCAGGCTTCCAAAAGATGTAGTGGTCGACTCATCTGTTAAATGTGTGGGCGAAGTAAGATTCATACCTTAAAAATTGAATTCACGGTAACGCGATTGACTTCCAGAATTTGACTCTCACTTTAGGCAGAAGCCGGACCTTTCAAGGGCGTTCCGAATGTCAAGTTCAAAGACCTTACTTACGTGAGTACATTTCCCTTCCCTTGCACCTGCTCGTGGCCCTCCTGCGTCAAGTCCTCTGCCAACATATGAGATTACCGATTGTGAATTCTAGAAGGATTGCGACTTCCAACTTGAGCCCGAATTAAGTTCGGTAGGGTTCGCATTAAAGTATTTTACACCGGACTCGTACAATGTAGAGATGACGAGAACCGTCGAGAAGTTTGTAGCAGTATACCGCGCCACTAACGCGGGATTGAGGAGCCTCGGCCCATCGCAGAAACTTCACGTTGGAAAAATCAAAGGGTAGGCTCTACAGATCTCATCTTTGGGATTCAATAGTTGCAACTGCTTGTTGAGCGTATACAAACTAAAATTCACAAAACAGGCCCAATTTTTACCTTGAATTCCAACTCGCCCTTTTGAATAAAGACTACCAGCTCGCGAACCACAAGTTTGGAAAGGTTAGTTGGAAAATCATTTTTTGGCCACGTCATCCAGCAACTCATCAAATAGTTTGAGTGCTAAGAAACCACCTTATTGTTCACTATTGCAGGTCGTGAAAAACTGCTACAAATGTACTGAAGAGGACAAGAAGAAGTTGAACATCATTAGAAGCAGGACACTTGGAGTCCTGGAACAGAAGAATCAAGACAACGCGCATGAATCTTGATGAATCTTGATCAAGAATTCAGTACTCGTTCTCTTGGCCCTAATTTTTTATTTCTTTTCCTCAAATTATTCGAAGTCGACTCATATGAGCACATCTTTTACTCAAATCATTTTATGATGTGGACTCATATGAGCACACAGGATATGCAGGCATTCATCTCACCAAGGTCTTGTTAACCACATTTTTATTCAATCTCTTTCATTCATAATAAATAAAAACCGATTAGGCATCTGTCCCCCTATAATAGTTAGTACAAAAACATGCTCTTTCGAATTGATTTTAAGTATCACATTTTGTTGTATTCACAAGTCTCAGAGATGTGTATGAACCATCTTTAGATTTCTAGAAAATCATTGTCCATGGGCATTCATTGTAAAAATTCTTTTTCCATGCACACTCTAACAAAGATATTATTGACTCGTATAACTATCCAGAATGACTCGGTTGCTCTTCGCGCTGAAACTTCCTCACACGTCAGCTTCACGCAAGCAGGGCGTGGATGCTATGGTTGGTTTAGAAATCCAGCTCCTGAATTGTGGAGATAATCCAGCAACCTCCAAGTATGATAAACTAGAAGACAAAAAAGCAATGAAACTTGTCTCATTGATTCTTTTGGTTAGAGGTACCAGCTCAACAATATTTCCAAAAAAAGAAGCATCGATTAACGACCTTGAATGTCACAGAAAATCCTCATGAAACCTAATCTTGAGTGAGTCACCTGAACTTGATCATGTAACAATTATGATGTACATGGGAGATTTTAAGAAACCATGTACCAGCCCCTCCCTTCATTGTGAATCGCCCTCGTGTACAGCAACGTCAGAAACGAACGAAATCAGGAGGCAAAGTACTCGTGTGAACAAATGGATATGGAGGTAGCTTGACGTCGTTCGAGTCAAGTTATAATCATTGAGGCACCGAACCAATTTGTCGAATTTGCGGAATCTACTGGATCCAAGGACGCCAACTTTCATTTTATTTTCATCCAAAACAACAAAAGATCAACTTAGCAGGGTATAGTGTTCCGTAATATAAGAATAAATTTGAGTTGTGTAGCTGAGGTTGAAGATGTGTTTAGATGCTTCAGTCAAATCATCAGCGTTGAACAATGTTTTTGATGAACTAGAGCATCGAGCATTTGCTTTTTCAACCAAACAGTTTAAAACAATGCGCATGTAAGTATCTGTCTTATATTAGACTGTAATCATACTTCTAAGTCTCAATGGAGTTATTTGATCATGTGCTGAAATAAATAAACCAATGCTTCAGTCGGACAGCTGATGTGCATATCATGTCAATAAAAAAGAACTTTGCATTTAATCATCTAAAAACAACATTAGTTTACAGGATAAAAATCTAAATAAAATACTGAATGACAAAACGGAGATAACTGAAACTTTTTCATAATGACGTTTCAATGTAAACGTCTTTGATTGATGGGTGACTCGGTACTAAGTTGTGATAATTTTCATTGAATTTATTGAAGAACAATGGGGGTTCTGATTGATGCAAAGTTGAGGGAGTTCCGAGCCAACAATGATCCGGGCTTTGATTAGCAGACCTTGTCGTATTCATAGAAAGTGATTTTGATTGATTGAAAATTGGATTATTATTAGATAATGTATCACCGATTTGAGAGTGACTGCAAACCGATTCCCCATGAGCCAATACGCTACAGTCGCATGCATCCAAAGGTGTTAAATAAAAATGTGACGTAGAATCAATCGAATTGGAAAAACTTTTCGGATCACGTTTCCTAGCGATTACTACATTGCTTGGATCATAACTGCAAAGGAAAGGATTGTGTGCGTTGGAAGCGTTAATAGATTGAGTGTGTGATTCAATCGGATCTTCCGCATATAAAATCTGGGACATGATTTGTGAATTTTCGATGAAAGACTTTAAGCGATATTCGGTGCGCTTGATGGTCTGATAAGTTATCTCTGAGTTTTCGCCGTACCGATTAGATTCAATCACCTTCCTCATCTCTTCGATTAAAAATTTGATACAGCGTTTTGATTCGCTTAAGTCAGACAGTTCATGAGCAGTTCTTTCCTCCAAGCTCGAGACTTCTCTTGAGCTATGTGATTGATTTGACTGGTACCACGAACCATAACTGGACTCAATGTTGGTTTTGATGGATTGGGTCGATTGAGATTCTAGGCTTGCCGTGTAGACGGGCGATGGGGCGAAATGTTCGACCTCGGATGCGTGATTGGGAGGATACATTGGAGATCGAGGATGCCTCCGTTTATTCGGAAGATCTTCATGACAATGATCACTACGCCTCTTAAGACAAGTTTGGGGCAGCACATCAGAGAATGGGGGAGATGATGGGCGGCTTTGTTGGGAAAAGTCAACCGACGGGAGACAGTTTGAAAGCTCTCCATGAGCATCATATGAGTGATTACTATAAGACTGTGATTGAAAGATTGGTTTAGATGCTTCTACCCAAGACTCAGTTTTACCCAAAAGTGGGAGTGAGTCTAAGAAAGTGGATCTATGGGACTGTTTGCTTGGTTTGTCAACTACGTGGTTAATTCAAGTCAGTTTTGGTGAAAAAAAAAGTAATTAAACAGACGCGAAATCTTCGGAAAACAGTAAGAAACGAGGAAAGATCAACTAACAATTCAGAACCCTTGGAGCGAAAGGAGGAGGATGGCTGTCTTCAGGTGGCAGTCCATCTGACAATAACCAGTGGTAGTCGGATAGGGTATTCATATCTTGAGAAGAAGTATCCATTATCAACCGTTAAGAGTTGTGCGCAAGAAAGACCCACAAGGAATATTTTCTAGGGTTAACGCAGCAGCTGGGGAAAGACAACCTTGGCTGAGGATTCGGAGTGCACTTAAAGATCTCTCCTTGGGGATGAAGGCTGACAGGTGAAGGTTAAAATTCTAGGTGAAATGAATTGACGAAACACTTCAACATCAACAATTCAAAAGCATCATCAAATTACTATATTTGAGTTTAACTTTTAAGCAAAATGCTACGGGTCGTGAGGGGAGATGGGAAACAGGTAGCAGCTCTCCTGCCACATGGCTGAGGTGATATATGCATAGATGTCAAGAGCCTGAGCCAACTCCCGCTTGATACCTGAAGGGGTTCTCCAATCTCAAGTCTACCGATCGCAATGCATGGATTGATTGGAGGCGGAGGTAGTTTATTCGCATAGTACATCATACATACACACGATATTTGCACGTCAAGGCTCGGACAAGCAGCAGCCACCAGTCAACCCTCGGCAGCCCTCGGCCATCCCAGGCTGATCAAGCGCCGGAGACGTTACCTAATACAGCATAAAGCATGATACGCTGTAGAGTCAGATCATCATCCCTGACATCGCTTTGATGCTGATACATTCTAGTGTGGATGGTCTTTGCTCAATCATCAACTAATATAGAAAAACCGGGCTGGTTGAAAGTGGTAAGAAAAACTTAAGCAAGTCCATTGCAAATAATCAAATGAATAGAGATGACAGCATATGTTTCCCCATGGCCCGCCCCATGCTCGAAGCAAGTCGGTGTTGAGACTCGAAAGCTCCAAATCGACCAAGCTTTGACTCACGGTCCCGAAACACACGATGTCTAGCAATTCTACAGACAAGTGGAGAATGCAGATCAATCATGATTCGAAATTGTTCTAGGCCTTGAATATTATGAAGTATTCCCGCCAAGAGAGTGCTGTGCTTTAATTAGTCTACACGCTGTACCGCTGTCTGATCGAGCACAATGTATGTCTGGCAGACACGATTTAACCGACCGAATATTGCACTAGAAATTCAGTGACTAGTTGCTGGAAGGGGGCTGGGTTATGACCCAGGCTAGGCCCTACATGAATGGCTCATGAAAAAGTTATATAGAATGAGGAAAAAATATAATCTTGAATAAAGGTATGCATCATCACCTTTCCTCCAAATGGTACTCTTGAAAGTCGGTAATATGTATGGGTTAAGCTGGAGAAATCCTTAATTTTTCGATTGACTGAAATCCCCCCGGGCTTTACCCTTTCTTCAGGGGATTTTGCTCTTGAAAAGGGTTAGGTATTTTTTGGTCATGAATGGGGTATGAATTGTGCAAAATTTGTTGAAATTTGAGCTCTATAATGCCATATATGACTTCAGCTCTATTCTTCCTACCTTGCTCTTTAAATAATATCACAAATTGAATCAAATGAAATGATGAAAATTAGTGGAGTATTAATAACATATATATGTCTAAGAATAATTAACATTACAACTTACAGTAAAACACTGCAAATAAATTAAATAATTAAATAATAATTGAAAACAGGAATTTCTAGCCTATATTTTCGGAAGATTAATATCATTAAATAAATAAAGGACATTACTGAATTCACATGGTCAGCCAGCAAACTCACACAGGGCAGCTGTGTGAGCAAAAAAATGAAACAACAAAGATATTTTTTGGGGTCTACACCAGCAGAAATTGTGGGACACCTGCCACCAGTTGACATGTGGTTATCTCATTTGCTACTATTTTTCTTAATTCAAAATCATCCCATAATTATATTCAATGCACAGTGACTGTGCATTGAAGTTACATTGGAATAATCAACCAGTAAGATTCAAGTTAGAATACAAGTAATGTGAAAGTTACCACATGACAACTGCCAGCAGGTGTCCCCCAATTTCTCCTGGTGTAAAAACCCCAAATCAAATTCCTCAGAATTTTTGAAAGGGTTTTTTATTGAGTTGATAGGATTCTGCAGTGCTGCATGCTGCAAGTAGTGATATTCAAGGTTGAACAAAACTGAAACCTAATCGATACTATTTCATCAAGATTTCTCTAGTTGTAATAGTTCTTTATTCTTTTTCAGTTTATTCTAATCAAATCTCATTCTTGTTGTTCCGCACTATCAGGTCTGCTTCATTTTTCCTTTCATCTCTTTCATTTTCATTCACTTCTTCTTCATTAGTTTCTCATCAGTCTAGTTAATCACTTATTACTCGGTTGTATAAAACCTCAGGTGTGCTTAAAGGTCTTTGCTCAGTTAAAGTTAGCAGGTGCTAATCTTTAAAGGTCTTGTTATAAGGTGTGCTGAAAGGTCTTCGCACAGTTAAAGTTAGCAGGTGCTAATCTTTAAAGGTCTTGTTATAAGACGTCTGTTTTGCACCAGCTCTAAATTTTTGACCCCAAAAAGATTAATCAAAAAAAGAAAAGTGAAAAAAGATGATTTGCTCAGAGCCCCAAAACATTATCAAGGGGCCCTGTTCCATGGAAAAAAAGTTGATATGGGTTGACATTGAGCCTCAAACTAAAAATTTAGCCAAAAAAATAATAAAAACAAGGAAGTAACAGATTTGTCAAAAAAAATGGAAAAGAGTGGTTTTGCAAAAAAGGGCCACAAAACATGAGCAGATGGCCACACCCCATGGAATTTAAGTTGACTGGGGTTTCCAAAATCCTTTGTATCACAAGATAAAAGAGAAAAATAAAATCAACCTAAAATTAAGGTATTTGACCCCAATAAACCCACCAAATCATTTCCCCCTAAAGCCCCCCCCCCCCCATCTTGCAATAAGAATAACAAAACCAAAAAGGAAAAGGAAAAGAAAAAGTAGAAGCAAAATAAAAATAAAAATTAAGAAAGAAAAAAAGATGAAAAAAGGAAAAAGAAAAGAAAGAGAAAAGAAAGAAAAAGGAGAGGATAAACAAAATGAATTTCACTATGTAAAACTTGAATGAGTGAATCCAATTTTTACATAGTGCAATACTTTTAAAGTTAACACCAAATTTGAAGAGTATTTCACTATTTCAAACTATGTTAAAAAATCTATGTAAAAATTGGATTCATAATTGAGAGCACTTAATGAATGAGTAACAAATTTGAGAATTGAACAAAGAACAACTGTGATCTGTCCTGAAGATAACTGAGAAAATTCAGACAACTGAAGGTAATATATTGATTTAGTAAAAATCATAAATGTCTCATCTTTTACAAATAATTTTAATAGAATAAAAATTATAAATAAAAAATTATAGAAATAGAAAACTTGAGTACCTGAAGGCAGAACTGAAAATTAAAGATAATTGGGGGTGTCAAATATCACCAAACCTGACATTACAAACACGACCTTTTTTTTGGATCAAACCCGACTTTTTAATTTCGAGTTTTTCAAAAAATCTTGACCCAACTGAGGTATTTTTTGAAATGCAGTTTTTCATAAAAACATTGTATTTTGAGCCAAACCAGACATTTCAAAATAAGTGGGTTTTTTGAAATAATCCCCCCCCATCACACCACATCTGTCTCTCCTCAACTACCAAATTACTTGACAACATCACACAGTTGACATAACTCAATTCACCAATCGATATCAACTCAACTCCTCAACAAATTCAATCCTCCTCAACACTGTAATTTTTTTTTTAAATCATATTTTCTTAAAAATACAAACAAAACTAATTTTTTTTTTGTTGCAGATCAACTCACTCGTCTCATTGGTCTAAATCAAACACACTTGTCTGATTGGTCTAAATCAAACTCACTCGTCTGATTGGTCTAAATCAAACTCACTCGTCTCATTGGTCTAAATCAAACTCACTCGTCTCATTGGTCTCAATCAAACTCACTTGTCTGGTTGTTCTAAATTAATTGTATTCAAACCTCAGGTATGCTCATCATCTTTTTTGTTTTCACTCGATGTTTTTTTTTTTTCCATTGTTTCTTTAATTTTTTTTTCCTTTTTTTTTTCCCATCCCTGCCGCCCTGTTTTTTTTTTCTACCATCCAGGGTAGCAGGTATCATTACCTCCCTGCTACCCATCGGCCCTCAATGGGGCTGATTGACCCTAAAAAGGTTGATCAGCACTTGTAGAGCCAGCCAAGCAATTGGCTGGCTCTACATGGGTCGATCAGCCCTTTTAGCGCCAACCAAGCGTTTGGTTGGCTCTACAAGGGCTTATCGGTCCATTATTGGGCCAACCAATTGCTCGGTTGGCTCTACAAGGGCCAATTGGTCCATTGTAGAGCCATTATAAATTTTATTACAAGTTAAAAGTTTAACTCATCAGAAAAAATCTGGTTGGATCAACTTTTGCACCAGCCAGATTGAATTTTCACTTCTGCCATAGATTAGAGAAAAAAAAATTTGTGTTCTTTTTTTGTTTTAATATTTTTTTTAAATTTTTTTTTGTTTTTTAATACTATTTTTTTGTAGTATTTTTTATTTTCTTGTTTTTTTGTTTTGCAATGTAATATAACTCATTTTTATGTACTTTTCCTTCTTTTAGATTCCCACCAGCAATTAATTGGCTCTGTTTATGATAATACACTTTGATTGTAAGTTTTTCTTATTTTAATTTTTTTTTTTCTATTTTTGCAAACAAATCATACTGGGGAAAATTACCATGCAACACATATTACCTGCACGCATTTGGTACTGGGGGAAATTACCACGCAACACATATTACCTGCACGCATTTGGTACTGGGGGAATCAAACTGCATTACTAATTTTAATGGCTAATTTTTTTAATTCTTTTTTTATTTTTAATTTCAAAAGAAAATACTTGAAAGATGCCAAGTATTTCAGCTGCAGAAAATTTTTTGTTGTGAATCTAAAAGAAGGGAAATTAAATAAAAATGACTTATATTACATTGCATAACAAAACAACAAAACAACCAAAAAAAAAAAATACTAAAAAAAATTGTATTGAAAAAAAAACACAAAAAGTAAAAAAAAAATACTATAAAAGTATTAAAAAAAGAAAAACACAAATTTTTTTTCTCAAACCTATGGCAGAAGTGAAAATTCAATCTGGCTGGTGCAAAAGTTGATCCAACCAGATTTTTTCTGATGAGATAAATTGAAGTGATGGATAATCATGAGAAATGGAAGGCAATCGTTCCAACCTTTGTTTGGCATTGAGATTGATTTGTCATTTTGTTTTGGTTTGATTGAGAAGGAAGATAAATTTACTTGTTGATATATTTCAAATTGAAGAAACAATTGAGGTTGAAGAAATGGGTTTGTAGGAAGGTGACAAAAATTTTTATGGGCTAATTTGAATTTATGATTGCAGATTTTTATGTTGACTTTTGGATTTTAGATATTTTGAAAAATATATCTTTTTGATATATTTGACACCCCCTGTACCAAATAAGTGGGTTATTTCAAAAAAAAATCTCTGGTTTGAAATGGGGTTTTTTGCTGAAACCCTGACATAAAAAAAGGTTGTGTTTGGTGATATTTGACACACCCTAATAATAATAATTTATTTGAGTAGTAAAGAATATTTTTAGAAGAAATAAATATAGGAATAAGATATTGAATATGTGGAATTGGATAATAAAGAAATAATAATATGAATAATTATTAATAGAAAATAATGGATGTCAATAATATGATGATGAGCTATAATAAGATTTTAATTTTGTTAAAAATAAAAGATGATCATAAAAATAATAACAAGATACAAAATATAAAATTGTAAAATGAAAATAATAAAAATAAAAAAATAGATTCAAATGATTTTGGAACAAAATCAATTGTTGAAAAAAATTCAAAAAGAATTTTGAACCTTCAGAATGAAAAAGATTGATGGAATGAAAAACATTCATGATCAGAAAAAATAGTTTAATGTGATTCAAATGAACCATTCTTAATTGTAATAGTAATCATGAATTCACATGATTACTAATGAAATCATGATAAACAAAAAATAAATTGTTATTTTTACTCACACGAGTAATTTAAAATTAATTCTTAATGAGAATCTTCATGTAAAGTTTTTCTTGATTTGTATGAGTTGTTTGATTCTGTATTCTTAAAAAAGAATTTTACATTTTAAATAAAAATAAAAAGACTCACTATTTTGAGATGAGTTGTTTCTTAATCTCTTAAGACAAATGTCTTTGATATTTTGACAGATACAAAGTATCAGAATAAGGATGAAATAAAGTCAAATAAAATGAGCTTCATTTTGAAAGAAACAAAATAGCTGAGGAACTATTAAAAATACTAATCAGAGTATAAATAGGAACTATCTTAGGTTTTGGAACAGTGCCATATCTATATTGTAAAATTTGAGAAACTAAAGGATTTTTATTTCAACTAGTTTTAAATCAATTTGAATTTTATTTACAATTATTTATTT
>JNCO01008505.1:0-11386 GCA_000785685.1 Uromyces viciae-fabae | reverse complement strand
AGTAATATAAGATAAATTGTTTTGATTAATTAAATAAATTTAAAATTTAATTAATAAATTCATAATATATATATATAGAAAGACAATCAACCTTTTTCTTTTGGTTGAATTTCAAATGAAATAGATTTAAGTGCTGCAGGTAAATGAGTAGCATATTTAACCACTAAATTTTCAACGATTAAACCAGAATGATCAGAAGGCCAATAAGCAGGTGGTCTAAAAGATTCAATAATAGATGGGGCTTCTTGTGGAATTTGTAAATACTCCGTAATTCTTTCAACAGCTATTTTTTTTTTTTTTTTTTTTCAAACAAAACAAAAGAAAAAAAAAAAAAATACATTTGTAAAAACTTTAATATATATTCATGAACATAATATGTATATAAAAAAAAATTTTTTTTTTTCTATCTTACCATTAAAATCTAATTCTAATTGTGCGAAAACTGAAACTAATGATCTGGTAGCTTGAGCGAAAATTTCAGATTGAACAACACTAATTGCCGCAAATCCTTCACCAACACCAGAAAGTAAAGCGAAACTAGTGGTCAAGAAAACAACTAATGATCCCAAGCCTAAAAAAAAAAAACACGACATTTAGTTAAAGAAATTTCAATATTTTTTAATGGGAAAAAAAATTTTGTAATTGATTTAGGGTTAACTTACAATCGTAACGCCACATTAACCAAAAATTAGTTAACCAATAATGATGATCCATGGCTATTTATATTAAGAAAAAGAGATTAAAAATTAAAATCAGATAGAATAACTTAAAAAAAAGTTAATGAAAAAAAAAAAAGAAAAAATTTCTAACTTTGAAAAGTATCACAGGAATTATAAAATAAATTTTGATAACGATCTTCAGCAGCGAAGGCACGTATAGATTGAATCCCATATAAAAGCTATATAATGTAATTAAAAAAAATAAAATAAAAATTGTCATCACACAAAGAAGGAGAAAAAAAAAAGAAACCATAACTAAGCGAAAAAAAAAAAAAAGAAAAAAAAGTGGTGACATACATTAGAGAAATTTTGAAACATTGGCGAACGAGAGACTGATTCCAATCTACGTAAATCTCTAGAAGTTTTAATATAAATAGGAGCCAATCTAATATACAACCAAGCGATAAAGAGAGCGATCGGAGTAAAAGTAGGTACGACCAAAATAATAACAATTAAAGAAATTAAAAAAGCCATAGCTCCTTTAATTTTAATTTTTTTTTTTAAAAAAAATAAATGATAAAATTTCATTAAAATCAAAATTTAACTTCTTTCATAAAGATTAAAACATATGTACAAGTTAAAAAATAATAATCATTTAGTCTTTGAAAAAACTTACCTCTTATAGCACCACTAAATGTCTCATGTAACGCGAAGTCAACAGTATCAATATCTGAAACAAGTCGATTTAAGATTCTACCTGTCTAAACAATTAAATAACAAATGAATATTTTAATTAGTCTTGGGTGAAGAAAGGAAATGAAAGGTATCCATATGTGTTTTGTTTACTAACAGGTGTTACATCATACCTGGAGATGAAGGGTAACAATGAGTAAGAAGAAGAAAAAAAAAGGCATTAGTTACAAATGACTGAAAAATTGATATTCTTTCTACTTTTAAAAAATTAAAACTTTTTTAAAAAAAAAAAAAAAAAAAAAACTTACCATCTAGTTGGAGCCTTTACAATACGCTGTAACATAGCAGAGAATAATTTTCTAGAAGCTTTTAACTCCGCAAAATTTCCAACCGCCAATCCTGTTATTTTTTTTATGCAGAAAAAAGTAAATATAAAATAAAATAAATAATTCAAATTTATTTTAATTAAATTGAGAAATTTAAACCAAAAAAGTAAAAAGAATAATATTAACCAGCCAAGATGATAAATCCACCAGTGAGTCCTTTTTTTTTTTTTTTAAAAAAAAAAAAAAAACAAGTATTCATAATAATGATGAGGTTAATGAATCATAGACAAATTAATTAATTTTTTTCTTTCTGAATTAAAAATAAATAAATAAAAAAGACTAACCGGTGACAAGGTAGAGACGAATCCAAGGATTTACGTCTAAATCAGGCCTAGGAAAACCTTTAGTAGGATCCAAGAAACTCAGTACCCGGACGGTTGAATGGGGATATGCTTCACCCCAAGCCTAAAAAAAAAAAAAAAATTATAATAGAAAGGAAGTTAAAATTGAATTAGATTGATGTCATAAATTATCATCATCAAAATGAAGATTTCAAGTGTTTGGAAAGCCTTGTGTTTTTTTTTTTTTTTTTCTTTTTGATTTGATCTGGAAAAAATTTCATTGAAGAGTTTTCAGAAACAAAAGTTGAAAAAGATTTACTTTTAAAACCCATTGAGATGCAACAGCTAGAAGAAAAAAAAAAGAAAGAAAAGGTTAAGACTTAGAGATGAATTTCAAAGCATTTTTTTTTTTTTTTTTTTAAATTTGTAAAGATTCAACAAGAAAAAAAAAAACTGACTAGTTAAACGACCAAGAATAATTAAACCGACTAATAAACACCAATTAAACCAACCAGCAGCATTAAGGTAACTAAAATAAGTAGATCCCTTAACACGACCTTCATGACGTTTTTCCTTTTCGATTAAACCACCTTCAACAAGAGAAATACTTGAAAGAATAGCAGTTCTTTTAGGTAATTCAGGTGATCTAGGTTGACTAATTAAACTAGTTATTTCAGAATTAGTGGAAGATTCAGGTTGATTTCTTGTTGGATCTTCGGATACTTCTAATTCATCGATTTGAAATTCTTTCGGTGAACCAAGATAATCTATCTGTCCTGCTTTTATATGGATCAGAAGTGAAGCTGCTGATTTACATAAAGCTAGATGATGTGTGACTAATACCTGTAATTTGTAATGAAACTAAGCGATTTTCAAATCAAATTAAAAAAAAAATGAAATATTTTTTTCAAGCTACTAACCACCGTCCGGTCCCGGTCTCGCAGTAAATCTCCTTGTAATCCTTCAAGCAAAGCTCGAGCTGTATGCATATCAACTGCAGATAGTGGATCGTCTAATAGCAATATCTAATGATAATGATTCAAAATTAATCTAATCAGTTTTTTTCTTTTTTCTTTTTGAATCATAAAACTCGGCTGTACTTACTGATGCACGTGAGTAGATGGCTCGAGCAAGTGCGATCCTATTTGATTGAAATTTTTAGATAAAATGACAAATACTGTTTTTCAACTTTTATTAATGGTCACATACCTTGCTTTTTGACCTCCAGATAAACTGATACCTTTTTCTCCAATCTCTAAATGACAATAAGAAACGGATGCTAAGCCAAGAAAAGAGTTTCATGAATTATAAAAAAATTTTGGGACGCACCAGTCATGTCACCATGGGGCATAAAGGTAAGGTCCTGCGTCAAAGCGCAGGCAGATATAACAGCATCTAAAAAAACATAAAAAAATAAAAAAAATCAATAAATAAATAGATCAAGTACTTTTTTTTTTTTTTTATGGAATGAGAATTATTGAAAAAAAAAAAAAAAAAAAAAACATAAAACAAAGAATTGTACCATATCGACTTTGATCGAATTCACTCTGAAATATGATATTATCACGAATAGTTGCGGATTCTAACCAAGCCGTCTGAGCTGAATAGGCCATTTTACCATCAGATTTATCCACATGAACAGAACCTTCGATACAATCCAATTCTAAACCAAATCAAAGTAATAATTAATCAACAATTCAGAAAGAAAATAAAGATATAAAGTGGAAAAGAGAACTGACCGCCCAAAATAGAGCATAAAAAGCTACTTTTACCAGAACCAGTAGGACCAGTCACGATAGTCAATTTTCCAATAGGTAGTATTAAATTTAAAGGACCTAATTGAAAAGTTTCTAATTTATTAATTTCATTTGATTTTGGCCATGTGAAAGAAGCATTCTTAAATTTAATTAATCCAGGTTCTGGTATTAATTCATCTTTATTATTATCATTTGATCTTGTTAAACTAGTCACCCATTTTGGAACGTCTTCTTCTGCTAAGAAATCTTCAATTCTTTTAACAGATACTATTGCTAATGAGATAAATTTAGAAAAAGAAACAAATAATCAAATCAATAATCATTCTTTATAAAACCTCAAGTTGTTTAAAAGTAGTTAACCAAGAGGAAAAAAAAGAAAAAAAAATCAGAAATACCAAACCTCTTAACCAAGAATTTAATTGATTTGGAAGTGCTTGAAGAGCCCATTGAAGTTGAGTGAAGAGTGATATGGAAGTGAATGCGATACTAACAGTAAGCGGTTGATGAAAAATAGAAGTGAATCCCCAGAATGAATGAAATTAATAAAACTGGCTGTTGGAACCCATATCCAAATAAAGGATATTATTGCCGATAATATCATTTGTTTAACTCTTAATTTTAATTCAACTTGTCTTGCACTTTGAACTTTACTCTCCCATTTAGATTCTAATATTTTTGTTTGTTTGTATTGTTTAATTTTTATGTTTGAGATTTGGTTGGTCAGTTATATTTGTTTCTACCTATTTTTTTTTTAAAAAAAAAATTTCTTACTTACCCCATCCCATAAATTTTAAAAATCGAATAGCTATATTCACAAAAAGATAATTAGTTTAATAGAACGAAAAAAAAAAGTGAAAATATTTGAACCAAAATGGGATGGAAGCTAACATTGAATTGTTTCAGTCGCGATCGACATTCTTCTATCACGAGCACTTGAATATTCTCTTGAAAACTAACAGAAAAAAAAATCATTGATGAGCATCAATTTAATGAAAATAAAGAAGATTTTAACAAATTAAAAAGTAAAAATGAAAAAATCCAAACTTTAACGTCAAATTTAATTAATGGCCAATTTAAAAGATAGGCCAAGCCAACCATTCCTGCACCAAAGAAAGCACTCCAACCTAACAAACTTTATTTTAATTTTTTTTTAAAAAAAAAAGGAATAATTAATCAATTAATTAATTAATAATAATAATAAAAATGATTTTAAAAGATGAAGTAAATTAATTTAAAAAACCAAACTTGTATAAAAAAGCTAAAGAAATAATTAATCGTAATGGACTTGTAATTAAATTTGAGAATTGCCAAAATCTCTCTGCGACTTGATAAGCATCTCCAGCCATTAAATTATGAATCTAAAAAAAAAAAAGAGAGAATAAAAAAATATATAAATTAAGTTGAAAATATGAAAAAATAAAAAATGAAAAAAAAAAAAAGTGTTGAATGAATAATAAAATTTACTTTACCAATATCTGCATGATTTTTTAAATTTTCTGGATCTTTTTTATATTTTGAATTTGATTCATTTATTTGTTTTGGTTTCATTAAAGTAACTCCACTCATATCTTTTCTTTTTAATGCTTTATCATGTAAAATATTAAATAATTGACCTCGACTTCTTTCATAACATCTCCTACATATCAACAAAAAGAAAAAGAAAAATTATATAAAAAAACAGTTTTTTTTTTTTAAAAAAGTCAGTAAAGAACAAAATAAAATGATGAGATGAAAAAAAATTGAAGATTGTAATAAAAATTTAAAAACCTAGTATGCCATTTTCCTAAAAGATCAAATTGTGCAAAACTCATATTACAAATAAAATGTAATATAGCAAATTTGAATGAAATTGATGTATCTTTAATTGATAATCCATCTAAAATTTTTTTGATTGCATAAGTTGAAATAAATCCAACTATTGTAGACCATAATCCAACTAATAATCCAATTAATAAATCAATTGAATTAGATTTAATTAAAATCCATAATAAATGTATCTTCTTCTTTTTTTTATTATCTTGATTATCGTCTGTTGAATCTTCTTCTCTATTATTGTATTTATTAATTTATTATAATTTTAAAGAAAAAAAAAAAAAAAAAAAAAGTCATTCATTCATTTATTCCTTCAATTGAAATTCTGAGAAATTTTTTTACAAAAAAAAATAAAAATTGAATGAATTTTAATTTTTTTTTTTTTTTTTTTTACTTACTTGATTAATTGAAGATATCGAGAGAATAAAATTCTATGTTGAAAGAAAGGAGATAATTTCCAAACATCTTCTTGTTCTAATGTTCTTTGATTAGCAAGATTTAATAGAGGATTAAGGAAAGAAAAAGATAACCATTGCCATAATGTTACGTTATCTTCTGGACAAGTTTCTTTTTCTGTAGGTGACTAGAAATAAAATAAAATAAAAAAAAGATTAATATTAATCAAATATATATTTTTAAAAAAGAAAATACTCAACTGAATAAATTTTTGCTACATTTTGACCAGGTAATATATCTTGAATTGGATATGTACCTAAAATGTAAATTAAAGGTAAAATTAATAAAATTTCAATGAATCTCCAAATAATTAATAGGATTGAATTTGTTTCTTTTGATTCTATTGAGATCCAAATGTTAACTATTTCAGCTAATATAAGAGAAATCCATGAAAATAAAAGAGGATAATTTGGACGAGTTATAGTATGAGTTGATAAATAAATTAAAGTATAAATCTAAATCAAATGTAAAAAAAAAAAAATTAGTTTTTTTAATTTTTATATATAAATATATATTTTATAGTGAACTTACCCAAATGAACACATAAATTAAAGCAGCAGTAGAATCCAAATTAAAAAAATTAGAATTTAAAATAAATAAATAACTAAATTTAATTAATGCAGGAGGTAATAAAGAAGCAGAAAAGAATATTAATAGTATTTTTTTATATTTTGGTTGATTTATTTTAATTAATTGATTTTTATCTGTTTTTAAATTAATATGTTCAATTTGAATAAATGGATTAAAAAAATAATGATTAGTTTTTATTACTTTATTATATTTTATTTCGTTTAAAATGTTTATAATTAAACTTAAAAAGGGAATCCAAATTAATATTATTTTTTCTGGTTTTTCTTCTAAAACAATCATTTTTTATTTTTTTATTTTTATTTTTTTATTGAAAAATATTAATTTAAAAAATTAAAAATTTTATTCAAAATGTCAACTTTAATTAAAACATGTGCAGATATAATAGCAGAATTAGTAACAGCACATCAACAAGGAAAAGATTTAAATTTAAATGTAGTAAGACAAAAAGTAGCAAAAAAAAATAAAGTAAGTAAATCATCATCATCATCAACTTCCTTAGAAAAATAAGAAAAAATTTAATTAATTTTTTTTTCCATTATCAAATATATATATATTTTTTATAGTGTGCTCAATTACCAAGGTTGGTCGATATAATAGCAGCCGTACCACCCGATTTAAAACCAATTTTATTACCAAAGTTACGTGCGAAACCTATTAGGACTGCTTCTGGTATTGCTGTGGTAGCCGTTATGAGTAAACCTCATCGATGTCCTCATATAGCTATGACTGGTAACATTTGTGTGTCAGTCTACTTTTTTTTTTTCTTTAAAAAAATTAATTTCAATTTTAATATCAAAAAACAATTAGAATTTTTTTTTTTAACACTTTTTATTTATTTTTATTTTAGTTATTGTCCTGGTGGTCCTGATTCAGATTTTGAATATTCTACTCAAAGTTATACTGGTTATGAAGTTATTGAATTTTTTTTTTTTTCTTTTTTTTTCTATCCAAAAAAAGAAAAAGAAAAAAAAAAAACTGAGTTTATTATAGAAAATTAACATGAGCTGTTGTTTTTTTTATTTTTTAGCCTACTAGTATGCGAGCTATACGTGCTCGATATGATCCATACGAACAAAGTCAAGGAAGAGTTGAACAATTACGTCAATTAGGACATTCAGTAGATAAAGTAAGTACCCCCCCCCCCAAAAAAAAAAAAAAAACATTCATTCATGTAAATAAAAAAAAAGAAAAAACCAAAAAAAATTAACATATTTCTTGTAAACAAAAAAGGTAGAATTTATTGTAATGGGAGGAACTTTTATGTCATTACCATCAAGTTATAGAGATCCATTTATAGCACAATTACATAATTCATTATCTGGTTATACTGGTTTAGATTTAGATGAAGCAGTAAAATATAGTGAATTAGCAAAAACTAAATGTATTGGAATAACTATTGAAACAAGACCAGATTATTGTTTAGAACCACATTTAACTAGTATGTTAAGGTACGGTTGTACTCGTCTTGAAGTTAGTCTTTTCTCTTTTTTTTGAATTTTCTCTTTTTCTTGGATTTTTTTTTTTTTTCTTAGATTGATTGGTTTTTCTTATTAGCTTACTCTATCTTTTTTTTTTTTTTACTTTTTTACTTTTTTACTTCTGCTTTTTTCCATTTTTTTTTTTTTTTTTTTTTTTTTTTTTTTTTTTTTTTTTTTTTTTTTTTTTTTTTTTTTTTTTTTTTTTTTTTTTTTTTTAGATTGGCGTTCAGTCCGTTTATGAGGATGTGGCTAGAGATACTAATCGAGGTCATACTGTAAGAGCCACTTGTGAATCATTTCAAAAAGCAAAAGATGCTGGTTTTAAAGTAGTTTCTCACATGATGGTTAGTACACCCACTTTTCTTTAAATTGAATTGCTTTTCTATGATGATATGATTTATTATCATTTTTATTTTTTAATATTAATATATACATATAGGGGGGGGTTGGGGGAAATGGGGCTGGGGGGGGTTTTTTTTTTTTTTTTTTTTTTTTTGTTGGTAGCCTGATCTACCTAATGTTGGCGTTGAACGTGACTTGGAACAATTTAAAGAATATTTTGAAAATCCTGCTTTTCGATCTGATGGATTAAAAATTTATCCTCTTTTGGTAATTCGAGGAACAGGTAAGATTTAATGAAAATAAAATCATTTTTTTCTATTCAGATTAATAAATTTAATTTTTTAATTTTTATATATATATATATATTTTGTTTTTTTTATGGTTAAAAGGTGTATACGAACTTTGGAGGACTGGAAGGTATAAAAATTATACACCGAATGCATTAGTAGATATAGTAGCTAGAATATTAGCATTAATACCACCATGGACACGAGTATATAGAGTACAAAGGGATATACCTATGCCATTAGTTTCATCAGGAGTAGAAAATGGAAATTTAAGAGAATTAGCATTACAAAGATTAAAAGATTTTGGAGCAATTTGTCGAGATATTAGACATAGAGAAGTAGGTATACATGAAATTCACTTTAAAGTTAAACCAAATCAAGTTGAATTAATTCGTAGAGACTACGTTGCAAATGGTGGTTGGGAAACTTTTCTTAGTTATGAAGACCCTCAAAATGATATTCTTATCGGTTTACTTAGGTTAAGAAAGTGCTCTGTTGAAGGTACTTTTAGAAAAGAATTAATCATTGATGGTCCTACTTCTATCGTTCGTGAATTACATGTTTATGGAACTGCAATTCCATTACATAGTAGAGATCCAACTAAAGTTTAGTCTTTTTCTTAAAAAAATCTTTTTTATTATGTATGATTGATTGACTTTTTTTATTTTTTTTTATTTTTTTTTAGTTTCAACATCAAGGATTTGGAACTTTATTAATGGAAGAAGCAGAAAGAATTGCAAAAGAAGAACATGGTTCTTCTAAATTAGCTGTTATTTCTGGAGTAGGTGTTCGTCATTGGTATGCTAGATTAGGATTTAAATTAGATGGTCCTTATGTTAGCAAAATGTTGTAATTAAAAATACTTTAGTTGTTTTTTTTATTTTCAACTCTTTTCAAATTTTCATTTCATTGTTGGTAAACTTTGAATTTTTTTTTTTTTTTACTTGTTCGATTGGATTTGTAATGTTGATGAGATTTCTTTTTTTTCTTATATTTTTCTCGTTTAAATCTCTGATTATCTCTTTGGGTTTGAATGTGATGATACTGTGACTTACCAACTAAAGAAAGATATTATTTGAAAAAATTCAATAAAATTTAATTTTTTTGTTTTTGTGATTTTTAGAGAAATAACATTTAGAAAAATAGTTTGAAATTATTTTAATATATATCTTATGTTGACATGATTATAAGAGTCTTGTTATTTCAAGTCGAGCTTTTTTTTTTTTTCGTTGTAATTTAATTTTAAAAATTAAATAAATAATGTAATAAATCATTCATAAAAAGAGTCGAAAAGAGTATTTGGTTTTTTGTTTGTTGATTTTTGAAGAGGAAAATGATATAAACAAACGGAGAAGAAAGAGAAAGGATCAGTTTTCTCCCAAGTAATAAAATCAAATTAATGTTATATGAAAAACAAATAAAAAATAAAAAAATTCATACATTCTCCCTAACAGTGCTCCACAATTTCTATCAAAATAAAGAAAGTGTAAGTAAAAAAAAAAAAAAAAGTAATAAGATGATTGATATATGTATGGAGAATACCTTCTTGTTATGTTGTTCCCACCAAGTAGATGTTATGGTATCGAAACCTAAACTAAAAGCGAATGCTCCTGCGAATATCGTACTAACATAAGTCGAATTTTGCTTCATGATTCCATTGTAAATTGCACGTGTAAACTATTTTAATTATAAATAATGAATAAAAATGAGGTTCCTTTTTTTTTTTTTTTGAAAAACATGAAAGAAACTTACTGTCATTTTTATTTTTTCTTTGTTTTTTTTATTTAATCTTTTTTTGTTTAATTTATTTGATGTTTACTAAATATCTTTTTTTATATATATATATATATAGTTTTAGTTTGTTATTTAATTTATTTAATCCGATTCAAAAAGAATTAGTTTAATTAGGTATTTTTAACAAATTTTTTTAAATTTCTTATTTATTTATTTATGAAAAAAAGGTGAAATCGTACATTACCTGGGGTTTTTCTTTTTTATATGTAGTTTGTAGATTAAATCGGAGTAATTCGGTTGAAGAAGTTTTTGGTTTTTTTGATTTTATGTATTTATTTATATAAAATCTGTTTTTTTAATTTAACTTTTCGCCAGGGGGTCTCTTCTCCAAATACACTGCTGGGTTTATTCAAATTTTACTTGATTGACCTTCCATCCTCTGCTCATTTACATATTTACCTAATTTTTATCATTACATTTCATCTATGTTTTATGAAAAATTAGACTAGTTTGGAATTTATTATAGAATTGATTTGAAATTAACCAAAACAAAAAAAAAAACTTTTTTTTAAATTAATTTTTTTTTCATTTAAATATTTTGAACTGAAAGTTAACAGCTGTGTTTTATGTAGGTAGCACAAGATTTTCACAAATCTATCAACTAATTATGTTGTCTTTTATAAGTATCATTTTATTAGATCTTGCATTGTTAACTTGTTTTTTTTTCTTTACAATGCTAATAGAAATTGAAACTTCATGTCCATAGGAAATGTAAAAATTACACTGTTTTTAGTCCCGCAAGACCCAAATGAACCGATGCGACTTTTTAGAAAAAAAACCCTGGAATTTGAATTCTTTTTTTTTTTTTTTCAAGTGTGATAATTTGAACTTCCTTACTTAGTCAAACTAT
>JNCO01008496.1:0-11391 GCA_000785685.1 Uromyces viciae-fabae | reverse complement strand
GGAACTTGCTCTTGCGACGTTTTTTGATTTGAAAGTTGCTGATTTGGAGTTGGTGATGAGGGATGAGGGTTTTTTTTTTTGTTTTTTTTTGGAGGCATTTTGAAAAAAATCTGGTGGGGTAGGGAAAGTAGAAAAAGATATCTGGATTTAAAAAGATATGAGAGAAGACTGGATTTGAAGATATAAAAAATGATATTGGAAAAGGATATAAAAAAAAGTTTCGGATCGGACTAAAGAAAATTTAAACTCAAAAAATCAGATTGAAGCGTTTCTGCATGCAGGAGGCTTGTTGCAGAACGCAAAATTCAGGAAAATTTTTTTCCTGAAAATGGGCTTCTGCAAGCGCTTCTGCAAAACAAAAATTCATATTTGAAAGGTACTAGTATTTAGCAGGAAAACTGAGGTGAATTGGTTGGATGATGACACTGTCGGAGCAACTCCAAGTGAAGAATTAGTTGAATTAAATTCCAGTCCGTTTCATGCTGTTTCATGCCGAGAATAGAATTAATGAATTTGGATGAGGTTTGTCTATTGGGATTCAACAGCGTAGCGCGGATGAAACGATGGTGATCGTCAGTAGGCTCACTCGAAGAGGACGGTCAAGAGCAAAATCAAGTAAACCAGCAATTTCATCACTCACAAGACCACACATACTTCATAACCAGTCATCTCAGGGCAGTAAACCAATACCTGCTTCTTCCTCCAAACTTCAATCGTTGCTCAATTTGGGCCATATCCTGTACGATCCCATCCGAATACCACGCCACCCAATCGTCCTATGTCATGGTCTATACGGGTGAGTCATTGATCAGTACTCATTCCTTCTCACCTATAGAAGAAAAAAAGTAAAAGATAAAACTTCGCTTAATCCACAATTAGATTCGCGGTTCGAGGACCAACTTCATTCCCGAGATTCCAAATTCATTACTGGGGTAAACTATTAGAGACTCTAAGGAATAGATTAGGCGTTAAAGTCATCATAGGAAAAGTACCACCGACTGGAACGATCGAAGAAAGAGCGATTCAATTGAATCAGCTTTTGGAAGCTGAATCAAAGTCCATACACCATCGTCATCCCCAGTTTAACTTCATCGCCCACTCTATGGGTGGCTTGGATGCAAGGTATTTGATCACTCACATCAATCCAAAGGCTTACTCTCCCATCAGTTTAACTACCATATGTACTCCTCACCGGTCAGTTTCCAATCAGACATAGTCGTTTAGATAAAATCCTTGTTTTGCTTTTCGAGAGAAAAGACAATAACTCCTTTCTGTTTTTCTGAAAAGCTGATTGTTTTGAAAGTTCTTCCATCTTGAATCGGATCAATATTTATTTTTCAATCAAGTGGCTCACCTTTCATGGATTGGTGTAGGGCAAATATTGGAGTAGGTCTTAGGCCATCAGAAAATAACAGCAAACCCATTCCATTTTCATTAAAGGAACCACTCTTAAGACCTACACCAGAGCAACTCGGATACTTGCCCAATAATTTATTGAAGGTTTTATTACTGAACATCTTAGATTCGCCAGCCTATTCGAATCTTAGCACGGATTACTTGGAAAACCAATTTAACCCATTGACACCTGATCAATCGAATGTAAAATACTTTAGTATTGCTGCCAAGATTTCAAAGAATGGATTGAGTGTCATTCATCCACTTTGGTTGCCTGGGTTGTTGATGGACAAATTAGGTGGATTAGATCAGGGAGGGCATGATGGATTAGTAACTGTTGATAGTGCTCGTTGGGGTGATTTTTTAGGAGTTGTTGAAGATACTGACCACTGGGAAATTAGAGGCAGCTCTGCTTTTGGTTCTAGCCTTAATGAACCGGACGGGTTGATAAACCAACAAGCAAAATCAAGCTGGCTTGAATTAAATCGTTACATTGGCTCTTGGCTCTCTTCTAATAATAATCATAAAACCAAGAATTCATCTCAGGATCATCTAAATATAGCCAATTTAGCTCAACATCACTCTTCAAATTCTCAATCTAATTCACACCACCATCACCATCATCAAATTCAGGATGAACAAAGTCTATCAACACGAGCTTTGGCTGATTGGATTGTTAAAAAATTACCCCTAAATTTATACCACTCTTCAACTTCATTGAATAGTACAACAAACCCTACTAAAAAGAATGCAAAAGAGAGCAACTTAAAAAGATCGCTTTACCGACCTACTATCAATCCTGCTTTTCCTCTAGATGATATAGAATTTAATCAAAATCAAACGCTATTAAAATCAGAAAAACACAAATTTGATTTAGAGAAATTT
Organism: Uromyces viciae-fabae; assembly: GCA_000785685.1. Taxonomy (NCBI): domain Eukaryota; kingdom Fungi; phylum Basidiomycota; class Pucciniomycetes; order Pucciniales; family Pucciniaceae; genus Uromyces; species Uromyces viciae-fabae. Next base: position 9,111 of record JNCO01008496.1, on the reverse strand, counting down.
TATTTAGCTGTGTGTAGAAATTTATATGATCACGGACTTTGAAGAAACGTATATATATTTTAATTTTAATTTTATAATGTTTTTTCATTTCTTTCCATGCTAGAGGTTTTTCATATACCAACTGATGTTATTTTTATAGAAGGAAAGTGGGCTGCTTGTTCATTCGTTTTCCTGTTTATTGACGAATCTTATCCGATTCAATTCGTAGAAGTTGATATAAGAGAATATATAATATCTGACTAGACCATTCCATTCATTAACCTTGATCATCTGATAAAATTCCTGAATTCATCCTCGAGTCAATTTGAATCTTGTTCATTAATATAGCCGATAGATTGGATTTTAATTTAAGTAATAAATTTTGGATCCAAAAAAAAAAAAAAGAAACAAAAAAACTTATGACAGGTCACCTCAAGCTAAACCAATCCAAACTAATGATCCTATAACAAAAATCAAGAGGCAAAAATGGTATGACAGGTCACCTCAAGCTAAACCAATCCAAACTAATGATCCTATAACAAAAATCAAGAGGCAAAAATGGTGTGTTGTGTGTGATACAGAAAAAATTATAGGGTACATTGTTGAAACATTTCTTACATAAAAAACCAATCTGAAAACAAAAATCACCAATAAAGGGAAGAACTTCAAAAAAAAATAATAATAAAAAAACAGCTCCATTTTTAATTTATCACTTCTGATGATAACAAATTATACAAGTGAGGGAGAATCACAACATGTCTATTCAATTCAATTTTTTATTATCTTTCTTTTCAGTTTTAATACATTTCTTGTTTTTATTTTTGTTTTCTTTTTCTTTCAAAAAAAGTTGAATTTATTTTGACAGTATGCAGATCAAAATCTGCTTTATTCACACAAACTAAACAGTCCTGTCAAGGTCAAGACCACTGCAATTAACAAAATTGGCATGTTTTTTGTCCCACCAGGCAGTTATTTTAGTACCTGTTTTCGTGATATGTTCATATCATGGATAAGGCTACCAATATCATGGAATTTTTCTTTCACAAATTTCACCAACCCAGGAAGGTTGATTGTGGCCTTTTCATCAAGCTAAATAAAAATTACTGTGGAAATTGACTTGGTGAATTTTCCAGTGAGCTTTTTTGCTCACTTTGATGGTGCTAAAATCTTCAGAAAGCTTGATGTATTGAAATGACACCTTGACATGTTTGATTTCCTGCTTGATTGAGCAACTCAAGTCCCATCTTGAATAAAAAAATTTTGCATTAAGTCGGAAATTTCTGGCTTGATCATTGGATGACTTCCTGTTGGTCAAAATCATCTAATTTAGAAGCTCTAAATCTAATTACTAAACCTTGATTGGTGGTGGGTACTTGGATGCGGCCAATTTTGATCACCAAATTAAGTTTAGATTTTAGAATTAGCCAGTGTAAAATTACAAAACTCAGGTGATGGGAAGTCATCCATTGTGTTAGGCTTCTGCAGCATGCGGAAAAGTTGATTATTTGTGTGGGTTTGTTTTTATTCAAGGCTTTCTTTTGATTTAATCAATGACTCTTGTTATGATGTTTTTCTGTTCAAATCACAAAATTTCTTCAACTAGCTCAAGGGATTTGATCTTCTCCACCAAAACCATTATGAGGGGTTGAGAAATCCAAAATCTAAGAGTGATTTAGCTTAAGAAGTTAAGTAGAATAAAAAAAAGGAACTAAAAGGAAAACCATTTACCTTGATTGATTGACTGGTTTGTAGGAACTTATGGAGTTTATTCAAGGTATATCTTATTGGCCCAGAGCTTGGGTCAGGTCCAAGAAAAACTGGGGTATGTGCCAAGATCTATGGACTGCCAAGCTGTTTCATCCTGGGAACCCTCCAAAGTACTGCTTGGCACAGCTTCAAGCAGTACTACGGATGGTACCTTGACAAGCTTGAAACACCATACATTGTTCACACTTGATATACATTCATTCTATCTAATTCTTTCTTCTTTGTTTTGTTCTCCCAAAAAAAAAAATCTTCTGCTAATTGATCATACTCATCCTTCATATGATATTTTCCTTGTTCTAAATAATCTTGTTCTTCTTGAAAATGATATTTTTTCTTGGTATGACTCTTTTCTTAAAGTCTGTATTTTTGACTTCAAAATTAATCGAATTTTGAAGAATTAATGGATCAACATGACTCATTTTTCCATTTTTTTTTTAGAATTATATTTTGTTTGATGTTGATGTATCAGATTTAGTTGATGATGGATTTTATTTCAAGAAGCAAGGTGAAGAAATTTTGAGCGGTAAGGGCTGAATTCTCTGCTGACTGGGTTGATGAAGAACTAATTAAGAGGGTTTTTTTACTTTTAAAGAAGTGTAAATGATTGGAATTTGTTCCCAGAAGGGACTCACACAAATTTCTAGATGAACCAATGTTTTAATTGATTTGATTTGATCACTAAACTTGTAGTGTAACGAAATCAGCCACACTCTTTTTTTACAAAATAATGGTGCAAACATTTTCAGACTTTGAATCTGGAAGCTCAGGCCTTGTAGCTTAGCAGTAAAACAGGCACCTGTAGTTGGCCCAACCAAGTTTTGAGTCCTGTTGGAGCCTTTCCTTTTCTGACAGATTTCCAGTCTTGGTCCCTGATGAGTCAAGTTGACCTGCAGGGGGATGAGTCCACCAGTGGGGTCTGGATCCAAAAATCTTCCAGATTCTGGGAGCATGTCAGACTTTGAATCTGGCAGCTCAGGATTTGTAGCTTAATGGTAAAGAAGGCACCCAGGGTTAGCCCAACCCGGGTTTGGGTCGTGGTGGAGCTTTTCCTTTTCTGAAAAACATATGCAAAATGGTAAATTAAGAAAATTTGAATTAGTATCTCAAAAATCTGAGACTAATAGTTTATGAACTCATTATTAAACTAGAAGAATAACCAAAATATAATTGACTATCACCATTGAATTCAACTTGACTTACTTGATCTTCAACTACAAGATTTACTTTAAGTTTGAGGAACTAACTCATGACTAAACTTTATTCAAATACTTAACTAACACATTGAATTCCCACACTGAAATTGATAAATACCTAGTATATTTTGGAATAGCATTGCTTCTCTCAATAAAAATAGAGATAGTAAGTTTTTTACTATCTTCATATTAAATAAATAAATGAATTTATTCATTTTGAAATCTATTTGATTTGGATTCAGCTCAGACTCTGTTGACCAAAAGCAATAACATTCAACAGCTCTAAAAAGAATTTTACAAATAAGAATTCAGTAATCTTGTGATATGCATGTTACTTCTTCAATTAGATTATAAAATTTAAACTTTTAAATTTTAATCAGCAGTAAAACCTTTGAATTTTATTCTCATAAAAAACAGATTCAACCAAGTCAAAAAGCATCAATCCAAGCTTAAAAAAAGAATGACATAACTAGAAGTCTAGTAAGTTATTCTTATCTAGGTTTTGAGGAGACTCATGGAAAAAGAAATTTGTGTGCAGGTTTGTTTATTCCAATTGAGGACTCAACAAGCTCCTCTATTCCCAAATGCATTCAGATTTGAGAATAGAGGAGGGGGGGGGGGGGGGGGGGCTTGCTGCCCTCCCCTAAAAAATGGAAATTCAGAAAGTTTTGTCAAGTTGCCATTTTTTTATGTTGAAGAAACAACTCCTGATGCATCAAGAGGAAATTCTGCCCTTCAGTTTTGGAGGATCTTGAAGAATTTTGAGTGGTAAGAGCTGAATGCTCTGCTGACCGAGCTGATGATATAAGACAAGGATGAAGGGTTTTTACTTTTATAGTAAGAGCATAACTGATTGGACTTATTCCCAGAAGGGATTTGTGAGAAAGGTTAAGATGAACTGATGATTTTAATTACTTTGATTTGATCACCAAACTTATAGTGTAACAAAATCAGCCACACTTTTGTTTTAAAAGTTAATCATGCAAACATATGCAAAATGGAACACTATACAAATTAATATTTGTTGTTTTTATGGGATAAATGTGCTCATATCTTATGACTCATTTAATTATTTACTTTTTATTTTTACTTATTTTAGTTTTATTTCATACTATTTTTATACTTTATTATATTAATTTTATTCTTGCTAAAACCTTTTTATCATGTCTATGGGGTCCAATATTTTGTTTATATTTTTGCTGTTCTCATTGAAATAAAAAAATTGAGTTTGAGCCTTTTATTAATTTGATCATTCTAGTTACAACCCCCAGCTCCTCTTTCAAAGTTTCCTTTTTCATCTTATCAATTTACTTCAACTTGCTTTTGTATCTTTAGGGCAATAAATACTTCAATATTCAAATAGAAGATAAAATCAACTTTGAGGAACTACCTCATGCAATAACTTGGCTTCAACTAGAAGTACCCAAAACTATAACTTGACTAAACACTGCTTCTAGTTGAAGCAGTGTTTAGTCAATTTATAGTTTTAAGTACTGAGAAACTATCTCAAAAGCTAACAGAACTTAAAACATATAACTAATATGATTTAACTAGACTTGAACTAAATTCAACTAGAAACTACTTCATATCTATAAGAAAACTATCTTAAAGTTGACTATATTATAAGAAATAACTAATATATTATAAAGCTACTAAATTTACTTGAGGATGTAAAACTATGCCAGGTTGAAATGACCATACAAGACTGAAATTTCAACAGATCTGAGACTGAAGGGAATGATTTGATCCTTTGTGACAAGAGGGTTTGAACAGTGGTACTTTTGAGTGCAGGATTTTTTTTTCTCCCTCTCATAAATTAAAAAAAAAAGTGAAATTTCCATTTTAGGGCCAAAAGAACCATAATACACAGCAATTACTGTATAATGGCAGGAATTTAGCCAAAATCACTTTTTTAGCTAAAAACCTCCAGTGAATTTACTGGCAGTTATAGAAAAATTTACTTATTACCCATATATCCAATTATTTAAAAGAACAAAACTTGTTCAGTTAACCTTAAAATCTGGATTTTTATATGAATCATTCAGGAAGATTCACTTGTATCTGCCCTTAGATATTTCCTATTTCATTATCCTTTATTCATCATCATTATTGTGACATATTTGATTCCTGAAATATCATTCTTAGTTATTTATTTCAGTACTTTTTATCTTCCTCAGTCTCTATAGTCTGGCTGTATTGGACTGAATGGAGTGAAGTACTTTTTTTGATTATGACAACATTTCAAGTCATCTATCTATTTTTGTTTTTCTCATATCTTTCTAAGCTTTATTTGTATAGTTTTGTCAGAAGGTCTGTAAAAACATATTGAATAATCATGGAATGCTTGAACAGTCAACTTGTGTGGAAGAACAGTTTCCTCATCCTTTTCTATTAAAATTAAAGACAGTAAATTAATTTTTTTTTTTTCTAATTTTATGTTTTATATATTTTTAAGTGAGAAAATTTAAAGAGGATGTTTCAGGAAAAGTGAAAAGTGTTGCTCACATGGAATGACTCAATGAGGTGGCATGGAGAAATAGTGGAAGAGCCAATCATTTTTTATATTACTTTTAAGCTCAGTTTTTATAGAGAGGAAAACAGATCAGAACCTCAGAAGGTATTTGAGGGGCTTAATGTGGGTGAAAAAACTAAATAAAAAAATGAGAAAAGATAATAAAACAGAATAGAGTAGAGAAGAAAAGCATTGGAAAATTTCAGACTGTTTAAATGAACAAAAATTGAACAGATTATTTCTAACCACACAGACTTTGGGTGTGTTAATTCCACAGCCAAAATTCTTGTAAGTTCAAAGGAAATAAATAAAAAAGAACACAAAGAGGAAAATAATAATAAACTAAGGGAGTTGGTTTTTTGCACCACCCAATTCCTGCCTTGCACCACCTTTTGACCGTGGTGCAATGTTGCAGGCGGAAAAGTGTGCACCACCTTTTCTTACCACATTTCTTATTTTTTTTTTTTGACTTCTGAGCCGTCAGAAATTTGCCCCAGAGCCCCTGGACAACTCTGATGGAATTTTTTTTAAAAAACAGCTTCCAAACAAACCAAAACTCAGAAATTTCTTGCAAACAAATTGGTAATCAAAATAAACAGACTAAACGGCACCAAAACTCAAAAGAAAGGTACAGATATTCATCCTTCACGCTCTGAAAACATTCTGATATGTTTTGGAGATTTTTTATTGACTGCATTATTTTTTTTTTTTACATTTTTCTCAAAAAAAAAAAACTCACCCCCAATTGGAACCTTCATTAAACACACCCAACTTACGAGACTATTGCTACAAAAAAAAAACCGTAGATTCTTCTCACCTTAATCTTTGTGAAAATAAAATCTTGAACCATTCTGACCATTTTATTTTATTTTTGCTTTGTTCTATTTTTTTTCCTCCCTTTCTTACCTATCCAATCAAACCATCATACCCACCCAAATTTCTGAATCATCTTTCTCATCTATTCCCTTTTTTTTTCCCTTAATCTTTGTGAAAATAAAATCTTGAACCATTCTGACCATTTTATTTTATTTTTGCTTTGTTCTATTTTTTTTTCCTCCCTTTCTTACCTATCCAATCAAACCATCATACCCACCCACATTTCTGAATCATCTTTCTCATCTATTCCCTCTTTTTTTTAATTCTTTTTTTCCATTTTGAATCATTGCAATTCATAGTTTAAATATGTCTCAAACTGAATCTGTTGCACCACTCCCTTCCCCTGTTCCTTCCCCACCTGTGGACAATGTGGACACAATTCTTGAATATAATAAACAATAAATATCATCCATACCTTCCCCTCCTAAGCTCCAATACAAAGAAAGACAGGAGTTGGTAGATGCCATTCAAAACTGGGCTAAAGACCATAGTTTTTCTTTGGCCATTACAAATTCAGACAACAAAAAGCTATGTTATGTCTACCACTGCAATAGGTCAGACATTTATAGAGGGGAAAGTGTGGAAGGAAAATTAGGAAACAGTTGTAAAATAGATTGTCTTTTTCAAATTATCTGGGAATTACTATGAAAAGCAAGGTGCTGGGTAGGTTAAGATTATATCTGCCAATCACAATCATCCTCCCTCCATCAAAGAAGCTCAACACCCCATCCATTGCTGTATTGCTGCTGATTAAAAGGATGTAATAAAAAAAATGACTGATGCTGGATTAAAAACTTTAAATATTAAAAATATCATACTCCAAGATTCACAAGCCCCTATTGCACCTGAAATTTTAGTGAGGTGCAATTTATCACCTGAGAGAAATGCCACACTAACTAACCTATTGCATCTGAAATGTTAGTGGGGTGCAATTTTATCACCTGAGAGAAATGCCACACTAACTAACCTAGGGGCAGATAAATGACTGATAAGTATACAAACAAGAAACAATAGAAAGTTGACTGTATTTCATGTTACACACCTATTGCACCTGGAATGTTAGTGGGATGTAATTTTATCACCTGAAAGAAATGCCATGCTAACTAACCCAAGAGATATGAGAAGAAAACAAGAGAGTTTGTGATAATGAAATGAGGAAAAGGAATAGTGAACAAAACAAGAGTTGGAACAGACCTAGGTGCAGAGAAATACAAGCACATCAATAATAGAAGGCCTGAAATATTAAATTAAATGATTTCTCAACACATCAGCTGGCACTTTTTCTGCAGTAGTTAGACAAATATTTCATGCTATTTTAATTCAAATCACTGAACACCACTTGGAAGCCTCTCAAAAATATTTAAAGTTACTCCAAGGAATTCCTGCTTGTGTTGAAAATCTCTCTGGATTGATATCTCATTTTTCCCTCAAAGTTATTGATTATCATGCCAGCTCAAGAGATAAATCAACAAGATGTATCAGCTGAAATTATTCAACCTCAATGGGTATTCCATGTCTCCATCAAGTTAATGAATATAAAGTTAAAAACAAAATGTTTCAATTGGAATACTATCACTAACAATGGCAAGTCAAGCAGATGGTTAGTTTTATATTTGTCTCTCAATTCTTTTTTAACTATTTTTTTTAACATTTAATTTTTAATTTCAACTATTTTTTTATTTTGTTATTTTTCAAAGGTGATCTCAAATGAAAGTGAAGATATTCGGAAAGAATATGAAGTACCAATCAAGGAACAAAATAAGAAGTATATCTTCACCACCAGAAAAAAGCCCAAACATGTGTCAAACATGTGTCAAACATGTGTCAAACATGTGTCAAACATGTGCCAAACATGTGTCAAACATGTGTGAAACATGTGTCAAACATGTGCAAAACATGTGTAAAACATGTGCCAGACCCAACAAAACAAAACCTTTGAATTAAATCTCTTCTCCCCAAATAGAACCAATTATTTTTGTTATCAGTATTGTTTTTTTTATTATATTTATATATGTATATAGAAAATATTTGTCTTTACCTTTTTCCATTGATGCACCTCAATCCACCTATCATAGCATGATTTTATAGTATGATCCTCTAAACTATATATGTTAAATTAAATCATGTCAGTGTTTATTTTAATTAAATCATGTCAGTGTTTATTTTACTCCTTGATGTGGGACTCACAGATGGAGGTCCTGTTGAATTAATCATGCAATAGTACATTCACAATGGCTATATAGATGCTACACTCCACAGGGCGCATGTATTTGTACGCAATTTTTCAAACTATAGATTAACATGTGGCTCCATGGCTGAATTTCAAAGTAGCTGGCAAGAAGGAAAAAATTTGTTGTGGGTTCATGTGGATCCCACTAATTCAATCAGTGCTGTGGATGGCTAGAGTGGAAATAACTTGCTGCATTGCATTTCACCTGGAAATCCGCAATCAATTGTATTTTGGAAAAATGTACAACTTCATTTTCAAAACACATTTCAAACAAAATGAGAATGTACAAGTGGGTCACCAAAGCGCTCAAGAAAAAAAAAAAACTTTGCTATGTGTCTCCAGGAAAATGTTAAACTGAAAAATGGCTAAGTAATGACGTACATTACCTACTGGATTACATTTCCCACGACTTTGCATTACCTTGATTTTTTTGTTTGAATGACATCATTCAGGTTCTCAATGAAATGTAAAAAAACACAGGAGATATAAATGGATTGTAGTGGTTTCAGTTATTGTATTCATTGTTTTCTCATAGTTTTCTTCATTGTATCCTT
>JNCO01008495.1:0-11393 GCA_000785685.1 Uromyces viciae-fabae | reverse complement strand
CTTTATTCACTTTTAATCAGTCTCATCCAGATTTTCCTTGTCATTTTTATATTCAGACTTAAAGATTAGAATTAGCATCAAACACATCAGCTCTGTTATTTTTTTTATTCTTATTTTATTTTTATTTCTAATTTTATTTTATTTTATTTTATCATACTCACCTCTAAAACATTTTTATTATTATTATTAGTCTCACTAATCAATCAGCAAAATCATTCCTCCAACTCAGTCTAGTTTTATTAATTTTATTATTTTTGGATCTTGTCCTTAAAGGTAGAACATTACTCTTATTTATTTATTTATTTATTATCTTGTTCTTGTTTTCTTTATTTTATATTTTCTTATTTGTTTCTTATTTTTCTTATTTTTTATCTTTTTTATTTTTTTATTTTTGCTGATTGAAATTTTATCCTTAAAGTTTTACTCTTATTAATCCCAAGTTTACATCAGAATTCTGGAGAAATCTTCATGATATGTTGGGAACCAAATTAGCCTTCTCTACAGCTTATCATCCACAGACTGATGGCCTTGCAGAAAGGATGATCCAAACATTAGAAGATATGCTTAGGAGATTCTGTGCCTTTGGTTTAGAATTTAAGAACCAAGATGGATATACTCATGATTGGGTTAGTTTGTTACCTGCTCTAGAAATAGCTTACAACAGCAGCAAACACTCCTCCACCAAAGAAGCACCTTATGTTTTAGAAAGAGGTTGGATCCCCAGAATGCCTAAGGAGTCAGTTAACAAGAACCTCCCTCATTTACACCCTACATCTGTAGACTTTAAAAAGATGTTGGACTTAAATAATGAACACGCAGAGAAATGTGTTCAGGCAGCAGCAGAATATAGTAAACATAGATGGGATAAGAACCATAAAGAACCTGAATTTAAAGTAGGAGATAAAGTACTACTTTCTACTATTAACTTTAATAACCATGGTGGCAATAAAAGGCTTAAGCCTTCCTTTGTGGGACCATTTGTTATCAAACAACTACATGGAAAAAATGCTGTAGAAGTAATCCTCAGTGAAGAGTTATCCAGAAAACATCCTGTATTCCCTTCTATTTTTATTTTATTAATAAAAGAAAAAGAAGGAAACCCTCACAAACGCTCTATATGAGACGTCATCTATGCTCATGTATATGTATTAAAACATATTAATACATAAAAATGAGGTGTTGTGTATACTTTAGAAGTTAAATACATATTGGCAATAATATATAGTAAAATTATTCCCATAGTCCTTAGAAAACAGAAGTTCCATGTAAAAATGTTACACTAAGGAAGCTTCTAATTTTCCTTGGGAAACAATACAATTTTACCTCGAGGAAAAATAGAAACAACACTGGGAAAGTAAAAACAATATGCAAACTATTTTTTCAAATATCAATTGAATAAGAGAAATGACATATTTAGTTCAAAAAATCATAACTCCATCATTTCAATTGATAAAAATGAATAAAGTTTATACAGATCATCCTTGGAAGACATATTTCCAAAAATAAATCCCTCGAGTAAAGATAATGCATAAAGATCTTTTCACATTGCCCACAGAACTGCTCAATTACCCGCATAATGCAGCTTACATTCTGTGAGACATTTACATACCATTAGAAGCGCCCCAAGAGGATTGGAAAAGATATAAATAGAGCTCTCCTTTCGACCTCTCAATCCTTAGAATTATCTTTTACCAAGCTACACCTAGTTACATACATACAAATAGTATTATAAGTCACTTCCTAGCACCAAAAAGACCTATTCCCTTCAACTGCGCTCACTGGAACTCCTTCAGCTCTCCAGTTTGCCTTCTTCTATCAACCACCCCTCCTTAAATATGTCTCCTCCTTCGTGATCTGGATTAAGGTAAGTCTTCTGACTTCATCTCAGAGTCATCAAGACTTTACCACTTTGTGGTATATTGGGTTAAATCACCCCTGATATTTATCAGGCCCCAAATACAGGTTGCCTGCCAACTTAAAAAGGGTTACAAACACCCCAGAGCTAGCTCTGGCCCCTTATCTCGTCAGAGGGATAAACAACCCCAGTTTATCTGGCCCTCTGATAGAGATGACCTTAAAATATATATATATATATATATTTCATACATCCACCACTTGCACCAAACCGTGCCTTAAATAGTGTTAAAACTATTTAAAATACATCTTGAAGAGTGTGTAGCTAAAGGGTATAGTGTGTAGCTAAAGGGTATTCAGTCCCTGGCATCACAGCTTCTGACAATGAAGTTGAGAGCTAAGCAGCAGGATTTAACCACTTCGTTCCAGTAATTCTTTGATAGTCTTGATGATCTAATTGTTGAGCGTACTGATTCAGCCACTGTTCTATTGGCCCTCTCCGCTCTTCCATTGTGTTCCGGGTGGTATGGTTTGGAGACTAAATGGGTGATATGATTTAATTTAAAGAAACTTTTGAGAGAATTTGAGCAAAACTCACCGCCCCCGTCTGAACATACTCGCAAGGGATAATACCCTAGTCTAGCTTTTTCTTTATTTAAAATGTGAATCAGTAATTCACATGTTTGATCTTTAGACAAGAGAGGAAATCCGTTAATGTATCCAGAAAAGTGGTCAACTAAGGTAAGAATGTAATGATGGTGTCCCTTTGACATCGGAATGATAGGACCCATGAGATCAAGATGTATTTTTTCAAAGACTTTTGAGGTTGGTGAAGAGGTATTTTTAAAGGGGCTCTTAGTGATTTTGGAAAAGGAACAATCTTTGCATTCAAACGTTTCGATTTCGGATTTTGAGATGTTTGAGTCTATGAATGGTTTTATCCTTTCAATGTTGGCATGACCTAGCAATCAATGTAATTCGGCAAGCGTTGTTTGGAAAGCTTTTTCATTTTGTTGACCGATCGAGGATGGTTTTTCAACAGTAAATAGATTGTTGGTTATTTTGCCTTGAAATATTTCTTGATTATCTTTTATAACTTGAAATCTTCCTTTTTCCGATTTCAATTCGCAACCTTGACTAATCAAAGCTCCAGGACTTATTAAGTTAACAACTATTTCTGGAACAAAAACGCAGTTTTTTAGTTCAATAACTGTATCATTCCATTTAAGAAGAGAATTTCCCTTCCCCTTTATTGGCATAGAAGCACCTTCTTTACCAGTTTTGATGCAGTCGTTGAGAACCGGCTCTAAATAGATAAAGAATTATTTCGAGTTGAAAATATGCGCCAAAGCGCCGCTATCCAGTATTAGATTGTTATCAACAATTACATGATTAGCCCATAGTGATATCAAGGAGTAGTAATGGGCAACATTGGCCAATGAGAAGTTGTTCGATTTATTCAGCTTTTTCTTCCATTCGGCTTGTTGCTCCTGCCACCATTCTGGAGCTATATTTGGATGTATATACCAACACTGTTCTTCAGTGTGGTCCGCTTGTGGATTGTGAGCTTTTTCCGTACATCTTGGAGTCTTCTTTCTATTTTTTTGTTTTTTATTTGAGTAAAGTGTTGTTGAAGTTGAGATTGAATTCTTTTCTTTGCTTTGTGCTTTAATTTCATTATCAATTTGTGTAAGATGTCCCAAAACGATGTCAGAAGTGATTTCGCTCTCCGAATGCATTATTTGCTGTCGTAGTGCCGCAAGAGAATTCGGAAATTTAAATAAAATCAAGTAAGCCGTAACATCTTCAGGTAGCTGGAATCCTACTGATGGGAGTTTCTTGAGATGTACATGAATTTTAGTAATAAATCATTCTATTTCGTCTTCTTTGCACGTAAGCCACAAAAAGTCCATGAATATTTGAGCCTTGTTTGCAGTTTGCGATGAGGCGAACTTCTTTTTTAGATCGGTCCATAACTTTGAGGCATTCTTGGAATTTGACAAATTCACTACCGTACTGTGTGTCTTGTGATCAATTTTTGCTAATAACATAAGCACTGTTTCTCGGTTATCTTTTTCACTGAGAGCTTGATTGAATTCGAGTTTATCAATTCACTACCGTACTGTGTGTCTTGTGATCAATTTTTGCTAATAACATAAGCACTGTTTCTCTGTTATCTTTTTCACTGAGAGCTTGATTGAATTCGAGTTTATTGTATACCCCCCTAAGCTCAAAGAGTAACGAAATCTTATCTACCCAAATCGCATAGTTTTCTTCATTCAACTTAGGAATATTTTCCACAGCCTCTTTAGTCGCTATCTGCGCATACCAGTCCTCAGTGTTCCCCCGATTCACTGCTACTTTGCTCAACGTTGATTGATTTGTCGCCATTTTGAAAGCTTTCAGCTTTTAACCGTATAAGAACTAAATTTTGTTTTTAAAGATTTTTAATTGCAAAGAGCAGCAAACTAAATTCAAGACAAGTTAGATAATTTGAATGATAAAATAAGAAGAATTTAAGATTGAAGAAAAATATAAAAATGAAGAAAAAGAAACACACTCAACACTGAGAAATGATGAATAAAAATGAGAAGAAGATTTGAGTAGATAGATTGTTGATTTGTTTTGATTTGGATTAGGACACTGATTTGACGAATAGTTAGTTGATTGATTTTGATTTTAAAGAGGATTGAAGAGAGAGAGCAAGATCTCACCAAGAGTACAATTAGATGATCAAAGACAATAAATTAGAAAAGAAAAAGAAATAAAAAGAAGAAAAAGAGAATAAATGAGAAGAGAAAAATAACGGAGTTGATTTGATTTTTGAGGTTGACTTTAGTTGAGTTTGAATTTGATTTTGACTAGATGATGATTTTTAATAAATCATTCAATTTCTTTGTGAAAAGTGAGGATTTGATTTAAGGCGGTAAAATTTGTGTCATGTAGGTGACATTTAATTATTGACTTTTAATGTTTTACAGGTATTTACCATCAGAATCATGATTATTCTCAGGTTCAGGTTCATTTTCTCCATCCAAATCAATCAAATTAATTTTCTTTTTAGTTAAAGGATGGGGGCATTCAGCCATTTTGTGACCAGGGGAACTACAATTATAACAATTCCTGTCTCTGGGGGCGTAGGGAGCTGGTTTGTTAGCAGGAACTTTGATAGTTTCTTTGCTAACCATTTCATTTTTTAATTGAACAGGTTGGTTTGGGATGTATTTCTTATTTATCCCAGTAAGCTCTACTACTTCTTCCATAATGCCTATGAATTCAGTAAGATCACAGTTTATATCTATCCTACATCTTATTGCATGTTCAAGAGTTCCCTTACACTGACTTAATAATTTTTCATTAATTTCTTCAAGAGAAACGTCGGGGTGGATACAATCTAACCTCTTCTTTTGATTTAGACACCATTGATTTGGTTTATCTTTAGTAGGATCAAAGTCATCATTTTCAAATAATTTTATTAACTTCTTTTTCCAGATTCTGTTACCAAATTGTGTTTTGATTAGATCTTTCCAATGGTTCCAATCTTTGGATCCTACTGCTTCTCTTTTAGACACAAACCAATCTAAGGCTAATCCTTCAAATAATCTGGGTATCCTGACTAGCAGGACTCTTTCAGGTAACCCATATGACTCTATAGTGTGGTCTAAGTATTTAATAAATCTAATATGATCATATTACCCTTCCCCTGAAAACTTTGGCCTATCATTAATAGGGGGAAGCAGGTTGGTAATTTCTACTACTTCTTTCCTATCCAGCTCAATGGGTGTAGTAGGGGAGTTATATTATTTATAGCACGGTTTGGTGCAGGTAGTGAGTTTAAAATATATATATATATATATATATTTTATGTAGGTAATTTCTACCAGAGGGGCCAGATAAACTGGTGTTGTTTATCCCTCTGAAGAAATAAGGGGCCAGAGCGTATTCTGGGGTGTTTATAACCCTTTTTAAGTTGCTAAACAACTTTTATTTGGGGCCTGATGGAGATCAGGGGTGATTATACCCAATATACCACAAAGTGGTTTAAGTCCTAAGACTTTGATAGAAGTCAAAAGACTCACCGAGGGTCCAGATCACAAAGAAGTGAAGGTTTCAGACGTCGTGGTGAAGTTGGGAAGGCAGACTGGAGTCCAGAAGGGGATCCAGTAGGCGCAGTTGATGGGGAATTGGTCTTTTATAGCTGTAGAGTGACTGATATACTTGAATGATGTATGTAGGTAAATATTTTTAGCTGGTAAGGATGATTCTGGGGAATGAGAGGTCAAAAAGAGAGCTCTATTTATATCTTTTCCAACCCTCTTGGGGTGCTCTTAATGGTATGTAAATGTCTCACGGAATGTAGACTGCATTATGCAAGTAATTGAGCAATTCTGTGGGCAATGTGACAAGATCATTGTACATGATCTGTACTTTGAGGGATTTATCCTTTGAAATATGTCTTCCAAGGATGATCTGTATAAACTTTATTCATTTTTATCAATTGAAATGACGGAGTTATGATTTTTTGAACTAAATATGTCATTTCTCTTATTCAATTTATATTTGAAAAAATACTTTGCATATTTTTTTTACTTTCCCAGTGTTGTTTCTATTTTTCCTCGAGGGATAACTATCTTGTTTACCAAGGAAAAATAGAAGCTTCTTTAGTGTGACATATTTACATGGGACTTCTATTTTTCGAAGGACTGTGGGAGTATTTTTACTTTGTATTGTTTGCATTTTCAAACAAAGCACTTTTGGCCCGTCAGAGCCCGCAGGACCTGTCAGTTGGGTTACATAAGCCAATTGAGTTCCGTGTCATTTGTCTAGGGGATTGATTATGTAATCTCCTGCATCATTTGACAATATTGTCAGTATGTGTGTAACTCCTAAAATATACACAACACTTTAATTTTATGTATTAATATATTTTAATACATATACATGAGTATAGGTGACGTCTCTTTTAGAGAGTTCGTAGGGGTTTCCTTCTTATTTTTCTTTTATCAATAAACTAAAATAGAAAGAGGTATTTTATACTCATACTTCTACTGAGTGACTGGGGTTATTTTTTACCAAGGAATTCAAATATTACATAATATTTGTACTATTCCTGTCACTTATTAACGTTTTCATTTATTTTTTTGTTTTTCATTGATATTTTTATTTATAAAAATATTCAAAATTTATTTTTAGATATTTTGCTAGTTGGCTCTAGCACAGTAGCCAGCTGACAGGATTAGATCAGAAAAAAGCAACAGACAAAGGAAAAGTTGCTAGGGAGAAAATGGTAACTGAAAGTATGGACCCAGTTTAGAAGGAAAGGTGGATTCTTTGGAAGATTCAATTAAGACACTTACTCAGACTTTAGCACAGAAAAATCTACCTAATGAATATTCTAGACCTAATAATCCTCCAGCTAGACCCCTTTATTAAAATAGACCTTGCTTATATTGTCATAGAGAAGGACAAAATATGTTTAGATGCCCAAGATCATTAGAAGATGGAAGACAGAATTTAGTAAGAAAAGTTGGAAGAGATTATTACTTAACTAGTGGACAGAAAATTCCTTATGATGTTAGCAGGTTCATTAGACATGGAGTAGCAACTGAATTAGCTCAAGTTCGCAAGGTCAACAATTTTGTTAGCACTGAAAATCAACCTTTTAAAATATTGAAAAGAGAAGATCCACCTCACCTTGCGTCTTCTTTCAATCAAGTTAATTGGGAGCCCCCACAAATTAGTGCAGAAAGTTATAATAAAATCAGAATGTCTTCAAATGGAGCTGCAACTAGGTCATCTCAACAAAAGCAAAAGAAAGTTGGAATTGATGAAACTCCTATGCAGATTGATAGAGAAGAAAATTCACCTGGCTTAATTCATTTTTCACCACCTCAAGAAGAAAGAATTGTGCAACCCAAAGAAAAATTCACCTCTAGATAAAAGGAGGAAAAAAAACCAGTTGAACAATTAATTAATGATTTAGAAAATATTAAAATCCCAACTACTTTCTCTCAACTCACCTCATTATCACCAGCTTATACTGGAGCTGTCATTCAAAATTTAGCTGATAAACTTCAATCAAGTTAAGAATCTGGACTCACCTATATAAGTAATAATCAATCAGCAAAAACCAAGTCTTCACCAACTATGGTTCTTAGTGATAGTGAGAAAATAATTCAGACCCATGTTGTTATTCTTGTGCCTTAGGATTTGTGGATGCTGTAGTAGAGGATTCTTGTGTGGAGTTTTTAGTAGATTCAGGTTCTATGGTTAATGTAATTTCTCAAGATTTAGCTGAAGATCTGGGATTACAAATGGTGGAAGTTAGTATTCAGATGACAGGAGTAGGAGGAGAAAGGTGTGATATTGTTGGAGTAGTATAAAACTTTTCATTAATGATTGGAAAATTCAGTGGAAGAGCTCACCTTTTTGTATCACCAAGAGTCAAGCAAAGTATTTTGGGAAGACCTTTTCTTTTTGATTATAACTGTTCATTAGCATATCACAAAGAAGGGGAATGACTTTTATTTGAAGCAGAAGCAGAAAGAGTTGTTAATATACCCTTGGCCAAAGTAGGACATGGTAGAGGATGGGATAGAAGAAAAAATGTACTTAAAATGAACGTTGGTCAAATTAATCAGTCTTTTTTATAGAATTGGGCACTCTGGCAAAGAGTCACTCTTCAAGACCAGCAGAAGAGATAGGCTCTAGAGTGTCCAAAATTGGCTTTAGCTGGTTCAAAAATCTATTTTGAAAATTCCATAAACATTCTGAAATTTTATTACAGTTATCTAGAAAAATACAAAATCCTATTAAAAAATTTAAAGTCCAAAACAAATAACATTAGTGCTATATTTCCTTTCAATTTTAAAATCTAAAAATTCACTGTTAAAAATCCAAAATTTATTAAGCAAAATAGAAAATAAAAACCCAGAAGAACAAGAATTAATTTCAAATCAATTTCAAAAAGATTTATTTCTAGAAGATAAAAAAAGAATGACTTACAAAGAAAGCAAGCAACTTTTATATGAAGTACTTAATCCAGGGTGTCAGGATAGATTCTGTGAAAGCTGGAGGGAAGGGGAATTATGGTGTATGATCAAACATAAACCTGTTGTAAAAAAAGTGAAACCTGTATTAAACAAACCAATCCCACAATTTTTAAACCCACCACTAAAAAGACCAGCATTATCAAGAGACCCTTATGAAACACCACTTACACCTTATCCACCTGAATTCAAGACAACAATGAAAATCACTACAGAAAGATTGAAGGTGGTCAATTTTGGTCCAGAAGGATGGTTAAGTAAGGAGGAAATTAAATTATTCTTAAATCTAATAGTTATCAGGGAAAAGGTTTTTGCTTTCTGTCCAGAAGAAAGAGGCTTGTTAAAGCATAGTATGGATTACCTTACATTTTTCCATTACTAGACCATCAACCTTGGCAAAAAAGTCCCATACCAATACCTGGATCAGCAAAGGAGGAATTTATTGAATTAGTTAGAGAAAGAGTTAAAACTGGATTATATGAACGTTCTACTTCAAGTTATTCAAGCCCAGTCTTCTGTGTAAAGAAACATGATGGTCAACTAAGAGTTGTTCATGACTTACAAGAATTAAACAAGGTCACCATCAAAGATTCAGGTTTACCCCCAGCTACTGAAGATTTTGTGGAGTCATTTTTTGGAAGGGCATGTTATGGATTAGGAGATATCATGGGAGGTTATGATGAAAGGGAACTAGCAGAGGAATCAAGACCACTCACAAAATTTGATACCCCTCTAGGAAGATTGAGATTAACCAGAGAGGTGTGGGGATTGATTGAAGATGTTCTCAGAAGGTATAAATTATGGTATGTGTCCAAAAAAGAGAAAAATGAAAATTTGAATGAGATGAAAATGTTGAGTAAAGATAAAGGAGCCATGTTGGAACACAGCAGGTGAAGAACAAGAAATAGATTGGCTGTATAGGATAGGTCAAAAAAGTAGGATATACATAGTGAGGTCTTGTATTGACAAAAGCATTGAAGTAAAAGTAAGCCAAATAAAGAGGAAAAATCATGATTTGAGCATGTGAGGGAAATTCACATTTTATAAAATGATGGAAAAGTCCAGGGCACTGATGAAAGATGTGTTACAGGTTGAGAATTCTGCTATCAGGGAGAATTAGAGTTATACATAATTTTAATAACAGAAGGAGGGGATGTAACATGAAATTGAATAATAAATTTGACATAAATTAATGAACCGGCCGAGCCATGATTGAGGCCAAGTCAACTGAAGGTTGAATTTCCAATACCTGTCTGCCTTCTGGAGTGAGACGTGTGAGGAAGGTAGGATGATAAAAGTTCTGAGGCAGGTAAGATGGGACCCTCAAGGTATCCTTAACTCATTTTCTGGGCTTCCTGAGAGTCCAGATGGACTGTCCTGGGTTGAAGAATTTCCCAATTTTCTCAGCACGCATCACCACAAAAAAAAGGGTGCCACCTGCATGCAAGTGGCATAATGTATCTCATGCTGATCTGCACTTGATCTCAAGAGGTACCGCTGCTGTATCTCACCCCTCATCTGTGTTTCTTGCATGGTCGGTGACCATGAGGGAAACACAGGTCTTCTCTCTTCAACTGATCAGCATGATTGGTTGAAGAGAGCGGTGTGGTGCTCCAAGCCCATTTCAAGTATAAAATCAACCAGTAACCTATGGAAGGAGCCATTGGGGGTCAAATTAGATAGCATATTTGGATTTTACACCCAAAATCACCCCTACTCCCCCAGCAAGCCCATTAGGCCAAACCCTCTAGTTTCCAAGTTATGGGGTTTTTCAAGAACATAAACTTATTTTTGAGGAGACATTAATGTGAAATGGTTTTCTCTGTGTGGTATGGATCTTAGTAGGATACTACCGCAATACCATTGGTTTTATTTTGTGATTTCTTCTGTGATTTCTCTGAATTTTGTGTAACTTAGATAGGGACTCTTCCCACATTTATTCCATAAAAGAGGTGCTTGTCCCCACACTTATTTCCATAGTCACAAGGTTTCAGATCACATGCATGAGCTTGTGACTAGATTACAGGTCACATGCATGAGTCTGCGCACCAGTTTTTCAGGTACAATTGTCTTTCTCTGGAGCTAAAATCCCTCATATTTTACTATAAAAGGAGCTCTCTCCTCCCTGATCCATCTCACGCATCTCCCACCTCCCACCTACCATCCATCCAGGGAACACTCCTCCTCCCAGTCAATCCTCCGGTAATAAATCCTCAACACTCATCGATTAGCTGTAATACTACCTTGAAATACAACCCTTATAAAGTTGATCCAGCCTGATTGAGACACTATTGATTTCGGAAAATAGCTGTAATACTACCTTGAAATACAACCCTTATAAAGTTGATCCAGCCTGATTGAGACACTATTGATTTCGGAAACTAAAGATATGTTTGATTTCAGCAAAAGAAAAAAAAAATAATAAGAAAAGAAAAATAATGAAGAAGACAGAAATAATAAAGATACCTAAAGGACAGTTGTCTAGATAAA
>JNCO01008490.1:0-11395 GCA_000785685.1 Uromyces viciae-fabae | reverse complement strand
TTTTCACTTTTTTTTTTTGATGAAACTTGAGTGAGTTTTTTTTTCTTCATGGTTGAAACCTGTAGCGTAGCTGAATTGGTAGCGTAGCTACACCTGTAGCATAGTGTAGGGTAGCTCAAGACCAACTACGCTACCAGGCAGAAAATGTTCTGTTAGTTGCACCCAAGTTACGCTACAAGCTTTTTTAACTTTGAAAATTTGACAACTAACGCTACAGGCTCCCAAAAAAAAAAAAAAAATCGTTACGCTACATGGTAGCGTAGTGCAAGTACAAGTTGAGCTAACACTACTCAATGCTAAATTTGAAAAATGAACGCTACGCTACATGTTTTTGGTCAAAAAAGTGTAACGTAGAGTAGCGGCCCACTGTTGTTTCTAGTCAATCTTTTTTTTTCTTTTTATAAAAATAAGAAAATAAAAAAAATGTTAATATGAGAGAAAAAATACCTGAACTTGCAACAGTGAAACCAATACAGGATGCCTATTGGTATTGTGCCAGTATTTTATTGCAATACTCTTAGACATTCTAGATTGGTATTGTATTTGGGCACCAACCAGAGCGGCCTTTCTGGAAAATAATGTATTGGCTTCCCAATAAACACTGTGTTGATTATGACCCAATACATATTGGTGTGTATTGTGTATTGGCTCAAAACCCCACCTTTTCTCCCCTGTAAGCTTAACTATGTGGTTTTAATAAGCATAAATTTAGTCTGATTACATAATTTGAGTCATATGTATCAATATGACCTCACATGATGATATCCCATCCCATCATTGGTGAACTCATTCTTTAGTATTACCATATGTTCTTCAAATTCTCCTTCCTGTCCTGACCTTTCAGGCTAGTACTAGTAAGTGATCTGGTCATCCATGACCAGATCTTCAGCCTTCCCCATTCCAAATTTGTCTTCACCACCATCCCATCAGTCCACTTGGCTTACTTCCCCCTTGAAAGATCCAAATTTCTTTTACCCCAGTCAAGACTCCCAGAAATTCCTTGTATCCAGCCAACACAAATCAACCCCTTAACAAAAAAACTCTGATGCTGCCTCCAACAATAATTCCAAAATAGCTATAAGCCAAAACTCCAAGGCCACCGGGTCTTCTCAAAACCACAAGAAAATCTCTTCAGATTCATCTTCCTCAGCTATCAAATCCAAACCAACCACAAAGAATAAAAAAAAACCAAACAAGGTGTCACTGACTCCTGTTGTGAATCTCACTCTGATGATGCCCATAATTCAATTAAAAGCCATTTTGATATTTCCCAGGGTTCTGCTGAAGAGAGCTCCAAAAAAATAAGGAGACCACTTATGATGAGGTCTTGGACTATTTCCACCCCGTTTCATTCCAAAGCTGAGAATGAAAGAGCAATATTTTTTTCTTGTTTTCTGATTTGAATTTTATCATTATTGAAACCTAAAATGATGGAAGTTTGATTGATTTTGATACTTTTTTTAGGGTGAGAAAAACATCTACAAGTGAAAATGGTGCCACAACCCTTACAAAAAAGGGGCTGGCACCAAATATAACCTAATAAAGCATTGAGATGGAAAAATTGACTGTGTACCTTGTCCTGGAGATTACAAAGAAATTGAAGCTGGAGAACGATTGTCCCTGAGACCAAAAGAGGTGGCTAGAAAAAATTAAACTTGTCAACAGGGCTCCTTGACTTCCTACTTGAAGCTGCCCCAATTTGATCCGAGGGTTTTCAATCAGCTTCTAGTCATGTGGCTGATTCACCACTTGCTTCCATGGAACCAAATTGATTATTTCTTACTAAGTGTTGCCTTCAATTACATCTGATCTGTTCTGCACATATATTCACAAGTTTGGGAAGCTACTGAAGCCCATTGGCTCTGTCTTAAATTACAAAGCCAGGTTATATCTAATTAACAGGTATTTTTTTCATTTCTCTGCTTATTTTATTTTATTTTTTGATTTTGTACTCAAGTGCTAGATTCCTGACTCTCCATTCTGCTCATTTATTACTTTTCCAGAAACTCAAATCCAAACTCACATTGATCCATGATGTTTGGACTAGTAAAGGTAATCATCCCAAATTTTTAGGGATTTCTGCTGCTCACATCACTGACGACTGCAATTTTCACATATCCTATTTTTTTTGAAGTATATTGCTTCAACCCACAAGGGAAAGCTGTGGGCAATCCCTTTTTCAAACATCATAACAAAATCAAAGCTTGAGGATAAGATATTTTTTCTAGATCTAAATTCAGTTGGTCTGGAAACCTTTTTTTAATTTTCTAATTACATATTGGTAAAAACAAAAGATTCAGGTTCTAAGAACTTTACAATGGTGTGTGAGATCAACCAAGTGATTAAAAAAAAAACTGGTGTCAGGAAAACTCTTGCAAATACCCACATTAGTTGCATGTGCCATAAAATTGCCCTAATTCTGAACACAGGGCTCAAAGAATTTCAGCTCTTGGAAAAGGGCTTGGTAGTATCCAAAGCCAGCAGAATTGGTTATTTCCCAGGTATTGCTCCAATCCTTTAAGAATTCAAATTGGTTGCCAAGTCAAACAATATATATCTAGAGGAGGGTGTTATATTGGCACCAGATGATGATGCAGATGAATCTCAAGAAGCAGACACTGAAAGTGCACTGAGAAGCCTCAGAAAAGAAATAATTAAGTTGAATCAATCTTAAAAAAGGTTTTTTTTACTTTTCATTTCTTTTGATGTTGAAATCTGCAAATTTCTCATAAAAATTCACTCTATTGATCATGTTCAGTTAATGACATCATATCACAGCTATAACAATTTTCAATCAATTAAAAAAGTATTTCTTACAATTTAAAGGAAAATAAAATCATATTTTAATTTAACTTTCTTCTTTTAATTTTCTATAATTTTATTCTTTTTATCTAAATAGAAAGAAAATGGTAAAAGTTGATTGAAAACAAATTAATTATAAATTATTATTTTAAAATAAAAATGGTTTAACTCACTCTCAACAATAAAATCAAAAGCTTATTCTAATAATAATTAATTTTACAGTTTATACAAGGGAAGAGATTGAAATGGAGGTCATGAAACACCTTGTATTCTTATGCATTTTCTAATGTCTTTGCTTCACTTGGTGATTGATATTTTCTTTTTCAGTTGCTACTGAACTGATTTTTGAAAAATAATCAAACCCAAAAACCTTGTAATACTGACTTCTCATGCACTTGAAATTAAGATCCAAAATGTAAATCAAAGCCCCTCATTGTTGAGAATCAAAACACAAAAAAATTTCATTCAAAGAAAAGACTTTTCTTGAGACTTAGGGACTGGCTTTTTTCAGCTTGGAATTCCTACTTCGTTGCACTTTATTCTTCTAAGATATTTTAAGATTTATTTACTTTAATCAATTGTTAATTTAAGGTTTTAATTTTGATTAAAATGTAAAGTAGAAGTGAAAACTTTTTGGGAAATTCCTTGATCAATGAGTTGAAACTTTAGAAAAACTCAGACTTGATAATCTCTTTTCAATTGAAAAATAATTTTTCAAGAAGGAAACTAGGGTGCCCTCTTTTAGAATTTAGAAGGGGATGATAGGGAAAGAAAATGAATAATAATGAAATTGAAAACATATTGATGAGCATGATGAATTTCCATAATGGAAATATGTATAGATTTTTAGACATTATAATAATAATTTACAATTAGTGATGGATTAGTGGTTATTCTAAGATAAGATATACAAGGCATCATAAGTAATGATGGAAAAACTATATTTTTGGACTAATATACTAAAATAATTTACAAATCTGAAGATTTTATTTCTTTAAATTAAGTTCTTTTTTTTTAAGAATATAAAGATAAGAAAGAAATAAAACAAACAGAGCTTTTTCCTGAAGGAAAAAGTGTTAAAAACAATAGCAATTGTAAAATAATGAAAATATAAATGATTTAAATAATAATAATGAAAATAGAACTAATAATAATGAAAATAGAACTAATAATAATGAAAATACAACTAATAATAATGAAAATACAACTAATAATAATGAAAATACAACTAATAATGATGAAAATACAACTAATAATAATAAAAATACCACTGGTGATAATGAAAATACAACTAATAATAATTAAAATAAAACTATAAAATAATAATAATAATGTCTTTATTTAAGATATAATTGACCATTGTATTTGATGAAATTAATTGCTAATGATAGTAAAATCTGATAATAAAATCTGATAATGCTAAGATGAATAATAATGATATTTTATTCCTATTGACCGCTTTCTTAATTTTTATTTTATTTTATTTTTATTTTATATTTTTATATTTTATTTTATTTAATTATTTAATTAATAATTGTGACATCATTTATCATATTTGATTCTGTGGACCATTTCTACAAAATATAACACAGGAGTATTAAAATTGTTGAATCTATTATTGTTATCATTCAAATCTTGACAAATACTTGTTGCATCACAATGAGTGATGGATAAAAACAAAATATAAAATTTAAATGCTTGGAGAAAAAAAAAATAAAGGTCACATTGAGGAGCCTCATGTCAATGGTGATAGAGGCTCTCCTGTAGCTCTGGTCCTACTTCATCCCAACTAAAATGGTGATTTTTAAGTTGCAAGGGGCTAGATCAGTAGGCAAATGGATAGCTAAAATATAGATTGCTGGACTGAGATTGATTTCATTTTTAATAAAGTGGTGATTCATTTTTTGTGATGCCACAGGCTGGAGAATATCTAGGTAAAGTAAATTACATATTAACCATAATTGTGTGATGGAGGAATAAGTTCTTTGAACTGAAAAACAAAAAACAAAAATTACCAAAATATCAAACATAATGAATCATATAAAGCTTTTCCCTTACTCATCAGCTCAAAGAAAAATCTAGATTTCATAGAAGAACTGTCATAAATATGTGAAATATAAAACATCATTTTTTTTTATCCAATTACTTGTTACTTTTGTTGGAATTTTAATTGACTCAAGCTGAAATTTTCTCAAAATATAAATTATCATTTATTAAAATCTACTTATATACTTATTAATCACCTGCTAGCTAGTCTTGATGATTTATTCTTAGTAATAAAATCAATTATATTCTACTTTTTGAGACAGATAATATAAGATAAAAATAATCAATCACTAGTTATATTAAAATTACAAAATTAAGATTATAAAATATAAAGAGTTAATGTTTGTAGCTACTAGTAGAAATTTAGACTATTTGAGTTATGGAGTTGACATACTTAGTAGATCCCAGTTTCTCTTTCTTTTTGAGTTACTACAATTTTATAAATTTATTTTATTAAAGATTCTATTTTATTATTTTGTTACTATTCCTAAATACTCTGATTATGTAATCAGGCTTGTGAAATAATCCTGCTGTTCATTGAAATGAAAATCATTGATCCTAGGATCTTTTAGGATCTTTCCACTCTTGATCAGTTTTTCTCATTATTTTGCTTATCCCAGTCATAGAGATTTTGGCTCTTTCCCCAATATTAATTCATTATTTCTTCAACTTCCTTATTCCTCATTTTTATTTTATTTTTTTTTATATTTTGCTCACATGATGATTTATTTTTCTGTTGAAATCCAGGAATAATAAGTAACAACAAAATAATAATAATTTTTTAGAATTTTATAAGTTTTATGAAAAGAGTGACAAAGGATGATTTTTAAGAAATAGGGAAAGTGAATCTCACTTGGAATTACTCAAGGAAAGAAACAGGCAAAATATGTAGAAGGATCAATGATTTTTTCAATTCCTGTGGAGCTGTGTTTTTGTGGAGAAGAAAACAGAGGAGACTCCTGGTAGGTTTTTGATGGGCCTAATGTGGGTACAACTACTAAAGACAGAAATAAGAAAAGAATCAAAAGAGAAGAATACAAAAGATAATTAAGAATATTTTTAATGAAAATGATTAAACCTGATTGTATCTTTAGAACATGGGGATTGTTGACATTCTGGTCTTATCTTAGTGTCAGTAACCTTTTCAAGGATGTTATTTTCAAGAATTAGTCAGTCACCTCAAGTAATATTAGTAGTTGGATAATATATTAGTTATATATTGTAAAATAGTCAGCTTAAGATAGTTTCTTGTAATTATGAATTAGTAACTTCTAGTCAAAGTTAGTCAGTCGAGTAAAATTTATACTATGTGAGTTACATATTATAGTTGAGTTAGTCTAGAGATAGTTTCTCACTCAGTTTATTGCTTCTAGTTGAAGAATAGTATAGTCAAGTTTATTGCTTCTAGTTGAAGCATAGCATAGTCAAGTTTATTCAAGTTATAGTCTTAATTCCTTCTAGTTGAAGAATAATAAGCTTAAGTCTCAAGTTGAATATAGTCATTGTTAATTTTATTCACCCACAAGTGTTGGATGCTGTAACTACTGTATGTTTAGTAGTACGATATGTTGTAATAAAAAAAATTTGATTCAAAGAAATCTTTCTCTTTTTCCGCCTTGAGTCAATCTAAGTGATATCTTCACTTGCCCCTCCATATCCCTCAAAATATCTGCTTATTCTCATTCTTTCCCAGTCAGTGGAGCATTTGGCTGCTTTGGTTGTTTTTCTCCTCATAAATCTTCAATTCTTCAGTCAAAAAATCAACAGGGATGGAACAATAAAACTGAATTTTAGACTGGTGCTTGAGCTACTGCTAGATTTTAGAAGCATATATCCTAGAAAATTGACATTAGCATTCTTCAGACTATTTTAATCATTTTAATTTCAGAAACAAATTTAAATAAAAAAAATGAAGAAAACTAATTGATATGTATCTTATTTGATTTAAGAATCACAAGAAAGTACTCAAATTACAAAATTTCCTCTAAGCCCAGGTTGTTTCTCCAGTCTATATGTACTCACTCTCATCAATCCCCATCTGCTATATCTTAAACTGAATAAAGATCATTCATATTCAGGATTCAAAGTATATCAGATAGGTATTTAATCAGCTGAGCTCAAACAATTCTGAACTGGTTGATTGCATTTTGCACTTTTTCATTTATACCTCAAACCATCACTACCTTAATATTTTAGTAAGGTATTTTAATCCTCAGAAATGATTCATTCATAATCATAAGAGTTTTGTGCAAGTGTGGCATATTTTTTGATGCTGGAAGGTGGTTTTTTTGGTGATGTTAAGATAGATGATGGTGTACTTATTCTTGTTTATTTCTTCTTTAGAATAAGGTAAGAGTCAAGACCAAAGGTTATGCCACTCATTGTTTATGGAAGGGGGGATGGCAGGGGTTTTTTTTGACCGGTAGTCAAAATCCACTCTTGTTGGAATCTGATGAAAGGAGTATCCTCGGGCGGATTTTTCAGCTGTTTTATTTTTTAAAAAAGTCCGGCAATGGCTTCTGTGCAAATGAATGAATAACTTCCCCCCTGGCTAAATAGAATAGATAAGGGGTGCTGCTTTTCCCCTGGCTGTTGTTGTTTGTTCCCCGATGGTCTGTTGCCGGCGCTTTCTCCCCCGTTTGACTGTTGATCCCTCCCCCCGGTTTGAGCTTGTTTACCAATCCAACCACTTCATAACCTTTTTATATATCCAAATTGACACTTTCATATCATTCTCAATCTCAACAACTCAACCTTCCTTTATTCATCACCATGGTCCTTCGTAGATTATCAATCACTTCAAAACCACCTCGATACGCTGCTCTACCCACGAGGGACAAATATGACGAACCTACTCATTATCCTGCCAGCACTAGCACCACCGCAAGTACTTCAGCTTCAACTACCACTATCACTACGACTAGTACTAGTACAATCACTTCACCCTGTTCTCTTAATGATTCAAGGGATCCTCTCTCCTCCCCATTGTATCCTCCTTCCCCTTCTTCCGCTCCATGGTGGCCCAACTCCCTCAGCTCATCAATTTCTCGACTATCCCGCTACATCCGTCATCTTTTTTATGTGCTCCTCGAACATAGCCCGACTGATAAATTATTCTCTCACTTTAGACCTCGAAAGCTCTTCATCATCACTGCCTTAGCCTCCATAGTTTCAGTCACCTTACTTCTCATTTCATTTCTATCTAGCCCCTCAAGTCCTTTTTCTATCTCTCATTGGTGGAACTCAACGAAATCAGGATCTGATCGAGAAGATTCTTTCCGTTGGAATTCCATGCAATATCAATCTGAATCGGCTCTCATCAACCAAAAACAGATCCCATTTCTCCTCAACCGATTCGGCTACGATCCTCTACCTTCTTCTCAATCTTATTCAAATTCTGACCCCATACCCTCCATCCTCCATGTCGTGCCTCCTGGTAAAGGTGTATTTTCTTACCTCCAGTGGTTCTCCATCTCATCCGGTATCAAACAAATCAGACCAATACGGACAATTGCCCACATGATTGCTGGAACGGTCCCCGAACCAGGCTCAAATTTTTGGTGGGACGAAGTAATGAGGCTACCAGGATTTGAAATTATACAAGTTGAAGATCCTCAGGAAGTGTTCGGAAACCCGCTTTTGGATATCTCACACAAATCTGACGTGATTCGATTGAAAGCCCTCCAAGAATATGGTGGGGTCTACATTGATACAGATGTAATTGTCCTTCGCCCATTTGATGAACTAATGACTGGAGATGAAGAAATTGTCTTAGGAGTGGAAAAAGCTGAAGGAACCTTACAAAACCCGACTGAAATTAATGGACTTTGTAACGCGGTGATCGTCACGAAACGTGACTCGAAGTTCCTCAAGGCTTGGTGGGAAAACTATCGGACGTTTCGTGGTAGACCTTTCAGAGGTGGCGGAGTTTGGTAAGCTTTTGTGCGAGTTTGTTCCAAAAAGAAAAGGAAAAATAAAAACGCCTTGCACAAACCTTATACCTTGATGGGCTTACGGCCTCGCAATCCTTTTCCTCAGGAACTATCACTCTGTCAAGTTACCTTGGATCCTTGCAAAGAACGCATCTGAGAGCCATACGCCAGTCACCGTCTTAGACCATAAATCGTTCTTCACTCCTCTTTGGGACGACCCGGGGCTTAAATGGGTACACGGCACATTGCAAAAGCCCATCAACTCAAATCTCCAAACCCATCCTGCTCCATCCTCCAATATACCTCAAAGACCTAAATCAGAGGGAACTGAGGCTTTAAAGCCGCCAAGTAGTCGATTTAGAATGACTTTAGCAGAACTTGGGAGACCATTGCCTACTGAAGATCTATTAGAAAATTCAAATGATGTTGAAAAACTTCAGCACGGAGAACTGGCACCTGATTTAGCAGGATTTGGGTTAGAATCAACTGGTCAATACGCATATCACATGTGGCATCATTTATTGGATGAACGGATTTCAATTGCAACGGATGGATTATTGAATTCAGCAAGTGATTTAACGCCTGAAGACTGTTTAAATCGAGATAGTAGTTTTAATAGAGTGGCTAGAAAATATTTAAATCCTGCTGTCTTGAGAAGATATTGGAATTTCAAACATCAAAATAATTTAGATTTATCTGGTAATAACCAACCCCCTACACTCAAGACTAAATCAACAATACCTCTTGAACAATAACCTCCGCCAACTAACCTACAGCTACCTACGAAAACTATTTGTCTATTATCTTTTCTTTTGTTACAAGTACATTTTTTGACATGAAGATAATATTTATTTATTTGTTTGTTTATTTTGGACTTGGCAGGAATGATTACTCCAACACCTACCTAAATCTTATTTCCTGTATTTCTCTTCACATTTTTCTTTTCGAGTAAAGATTTTTTTCTTTCTTTCTATTTCTATATTTGTACAGTTGCCGGTCAAAAGTCCGTGTCACATTGTTCTTTTATTTTTGTTCCTTTCAGAAAATCACTGATATGACCTAAAGAATACTATTAAATCGTGAAATTTACACATTGCAGTTATCATGCATTATCGTATAATCTCTGAAATGTAAAACAACTACTTTCAAATTCAATGAGGCTTGCTTACGAGGTTGTAGATTTTATTTTATTGGTACCTCGCGCAGATTTGAGCCAGAAACCCAAAGATATTTATTGATTTCTTGAACCCGGCGGCTTTTTCCATCGCTCATTGATTACGTGTCAAACGACAAACAAACAGCAAGAACAAGATAACAAATGAAGCAAAGCAAAGCAGAAAAGATGAGAAAGAGGAAAAATGTAAAGTGTAAAATATGAGACAAAACATGAGAAAGAATTCCAGGAAAAGAATAAATGAATCAGCCCCCCTTAGGAATCAATAAATAATACCGCCAATCTGCCCCCGCCAACAATTGACCTATGCAATAGTCACTTGGCGGGTATTGGCAGATATCCCTAGGAATGGACCCCGTCGGATACGGGGTGCCCACCGTCGGATACGGGGTGCCCACCGTCGGATACGGGGTGCCCACCGTCGGATACGGGGTGCCCACCGTCGGATACGGGGTGCCCACCGTCGGATACGGGGTGCCCACCGTCGGATACGGGGTGCCCACCGTCGGATACGGGGTGCCCACCGTCGGATACGGTGGGTTATCTGCGGGAATACCCGAGTGTCGGGGGCAGCTTTTGGGCCACCCGACTTTTTACCCGCCGAGTACGGGAATAACCGCGGGTAACCGACCAGGTCGGTTACCCGCGGTTATTCCCGGCGGGTATCTGATCAAGACGGGAATCTGGAGACAGATCCTTGAAAGGTCCATCTTGAGTTGGAGCCCGCAGCAGATTAACGTAACATCAAATTTAATTTAAGTATATTAGGGGGTATCAAAGTTAGTTTGAAATCCGCAAAATTAATGGCGGATTTCAACCAAATTCGCCATTTCAGATCCGCCATTTTTTTTTGAAAACAATTAATTATTTCACTGTGGACATATCAAAGTTAACAACTAAACAATCAATTGTTTGGAAAAAAAATATAAAAAAAAATTGACCTGATTCCACGTCAGTGCCTCTCATCCTTTGATTCTTACCTTTCATATGATACAAATCCCATTAAAATAAGTCATTTTTTTCTTGCATCCAAATATCAAAACAGATTTTAACTATATGCTTATCATTGACATATTCTTCATTTTAAACTCCTTGCCTCAAGTCTGACCTTATTATATATCACAATTTATCCGCTGCTGAACTCATTTTTTTCACTCAAGAACTGGATCAAATACCTGGAATCACCTAATTCAAATCGCTACAACCTCAATGGTGTCAAGTTTCTGGTAAAGCTTCAGATCATCATATTGGTAAGCATGATCTCATTCTACCCTGAAGCAATTCAGGAGGGTCTTGTTTGAGAAAAAGAGAAAGACTGACCCTTCTACCGTTCATAGTTAACGATGACAATGGAGAAAAATCTACAAAAGATCAAGAGCTACAACTTTGTCAGCCAATGTTTTGCGATAAAATGAATATTGGCTGAGATCGAATCGTTTAA
>KN363018.1:0-10440 GCA_000785685.1 Uromyces viciae-fabae | reverse complement strand
AAATTTTTTAAAAAACCCTTTTTAAAAAAAAAAAAAAAAAAAAAAAAAAAAAAAAAAAAAAAAAAATAATCAATCATTTGATTTTTTCTTTTGATATTATTTTTTTGAAGAAAAAAAAAAAAAAAGGAAAACACTGAACGGATAAATTTGAAATTTTAGGTTTAAAATTATTATCACTTGAAATAGATTCTAATTCATGTAATAAATGAATCATAGCTTTTAAAAAATCTTGAAAATTAGTTATATCTAATAAAGAAGATAATGACATTCCAAGTATAGCGAATCTTGTTGTACTAAACAAAAAAAATAAAAAAAATAAAATCAAGTAAGAAATAACAAAAAAAAAAAAAAAAAAAAAAAAAATTAAAAATTAAAGAAATGGGTAAGACTTACCGATGAATCATTCTTGAATGATCAAACCATTTTTCTAATTCAGATTTAGATAATAATATAGTATTAAACCAATGTACTTTACCTTCATGAACTTTCTTTAAATAAATAAGAGTAGTAATTCTTTTATTAGCCAAAGCTAATAAAGATTCAACCGTGTTAGTATTATTATTATTAGTAGTAGAAGTATTATTATTAGAATTTTGATTTGGAGAAGTATTTAAATGATTATTTAAATTATTTGATGAAGAATTAGATTGATGTATGATAGATGGTTCATTTAATGTTATTGAATCATCTTCATATATTGATCTTGTATAATTTGATGAATTTGAATTTAATAATGTTGTTGTTGAATTTATTGAATTTGCTTGATTGTGTGTTAATATACTATTTATACTTGAGTTTGAATGATTTTGTTTATTTGTTTGATTATTATTATTATTATTGTTGTTGTTGTTGTTGTTGTTGGTTGTTGGTAGTAGTACAGATGGTCTGCTTCGAATGGAACGAGAAGATAAAGACATAATTTTATTATTTATTTCAAATTAAAAAAAATAAAAAATAAAAAAAAGGGAAAAGAAGAAATTAATTTTTATCTTTATCAAGATTTAAGGAAATAAGCTAAAGTAGAATTTAAAAATCTACGAATGATTAAACCAAATAACCAATGAAGTTTAGTATTAAAAGATAACATTGGTAACTTATCTAAAAGTATAAAATCAGAGGGTAAACTAATCAAAGAAGCAGAAGAAAAAAAATAAGGTAAATTTATTATTGGTGAAATTATTTGATGTTCAATCATACTTCTATCTTTTGGTGGTATACTTCTTAATATTTCTG
The DNA here is from genome assembly GCA_000785685.1 of Uromyces viciae-fabae. Classification (NCBI taxonomy): domain Eukaryota; kingdom Fungi; phylum Basidiomycota; class Pucciniomycetes; order Pucciniales; family Pucciniaceae; genus Uromyces; species Uromyces viciae-fabae. The sequence goes on along the minus strand of KN363018.1, from coordinate 9,207 downwards.
TTGGTTTCATCGTAGCTTTTGTTCTTTTAAAAAATAGAAAAAATAAAAAAATCATTTAATTCAAATATTAGTTTCCTATTCCCCCCCTTTATTATTTCGAAGAAAAAGTTAGTTGTACTTAACGAATCTAATAAAAAATATTCATCTAATTCAATTTTATTTGTATATTCTTTAACATCAAATTGAATTTTAGGTGATAAATTCTTTTCAAGAATAAAATTAAAAATTCCATCCATTAAACTAATTAAAATCCAAATTAATAAACTCATAAATATTATATTTTCTTTTCTTTTTTTTTTTACTTTTTTTATTTTTAAATTTTCATTTGTTTCTTTTAATTCTATTATTATTTCTTTTTCTTTTATAATTTCATTTGTTTCTTCTTGTATTACTTTTGTTTCATCGGGTGTCTTCTTCTTATCTGAATTCTTTGAAAATAAATAAAATAAAAGAAATTGACCCATATAATTAATCAAATCAAAAGATAAAGATTTACAAATCTCATTCTTAAATCCAACATTAAAATAATTATAAGTTGTTGATACTAAATAAATAAAAAAGAAATCAAAAATAAGTAAGTAAAAAAGAAAATTTTAAAATTAAATTTCAAGTAGAAAAAAAAAAAAGAGGAATTTACTAACAAAGAGGAATTTTTAATAAATGTAAGCAAGCACCAAAAGAAGCCAATTTAGATAAAGATAATTGACTTATAAAAAAAGATTCAAATATAATATTTAATATTAAATTTATTAAATTTGATGGTCGTAATGGTAATATTATTGATAATACTCTAGATATTCCTTCTTCTTGTTGATTTTTATTTTTTTTTATTATTATATTTAAACTTGTTGAATATATTATGCTTAATATCATGGCTAAATATGATATTCTTCTTCTTTCTGTCTTCATTTCTTTCTTTTTTTTTGGTTTTTTTTTTTTTTTTTTTTTTCTATTTCGCCTCGTTTTGAATTTTTTCAAGTAGAATTTAAATAAATTTGGAAATTTAGGAAATTTTATTAAATAATTAATTTATTTAATTTAATTTTTATAAATTATTAATTAGATTTAACCATCAACATCATCATCAAAAAAATAAAAATTATCATTACAAACAAGATAATATCTTATTTCGAGTACCCTCAAAAAAATATATATAAACCAACCAACCAATAAAATTCAAATCAACGACAACAACATCAACCAACCCTTTTTTTTCAAAACAAGATCACTTTTTTTTTTTTTTTTTGAAGAAGAAGAAAGAAGATAAAAAATTAATTATTAATGACAGAAATTAATAGATTTGAAGCAGAACAAACTAATCCAATGGATGTTGTTTTAGCTACAGGTGGATATGATAATATTATTAGATTTTGGGAAGCTTGGTCTGGTAATTGTATTAAAAGTATTAATCATCCTCAAAGTGTTGGTTTTTTTTTTTCTTTTTCTTTTTTATATCTATCTATCTTAAAAAAAAAAAAATTAATTTCTTATTTTATTTTTATTTTTTTTTAAAATGGGTAAATAAATTAATTTCTTATTTTCCTTTTTATAAAATTTGTTATTTTTTTATTTAAATTTTTTTTATTTTTTATTTTACTAAAAAAATTATTATATTTTGATTTTTTTTTTTAGCAAATTAATAAATTAGCTATTTCTCCTGATAAACGACACTTAGCAGTAGCTGGTAATTCAGAAGTTAGATTATATGATGTAACTATTGCAACAGCAGCAACAACAACAACAACAACAACAACAACAACAACAAATCAACCACCATTAAATTCAGGAAATCAAGTTATTTCTTCTTCAACCGTCGATCAAGCTTCTCAACAAGCTTATGCAAATCCTCAAACTTGCTTAGTTGGTATTTACGAATCATTTCTTGATTTTTATTTTATTTTAATTATTATTATTATTATTTTTTTATTTTTTTTTTTTTTGTAGCTTAGAAGTTTTCCTCATCATGGTAATGTCACTTGTGTAGCTTGGCCAAAAGAAAGTAAATGGTTCGTTACAGGTAGTGAAGATGGTCTCATGCGAATATGGGATACTAGGTAAGATTATTAATTCACTTTCTTCTTCTTCTCCTTTTTGAGATGGGAAATTCCCTATTTTCTATTATACTTGAAAAATTTAATTAATTGATTATCTTTTTTTTATCTTTTTTTTTTAGATCACCAATGCCACAACGTGAAGTGAAGTAGATACTCTTATCAACTTTCCTTAATCATTCATCTTTGGTTCTCACTGTTTTTTTTTCTTTTTTTTCCTTGTTTTTTTTTTTTTTTTTTTCATTTTCTTTTTTTTTTTTTTTTAGTATGATCATAAATGCTCAGTAAATGGTAAGTTTTTTTTTTTTTCATACACTTAAGAAATTGTTGTACACCTGTATATTGAATTGACTTTTTTTTTTTTTTTTTTTCAATCTTAATATAGATATCGCTATACATCCAAACCAGGGTGAAATTGTATCTTGTGATCAATCAGGAGCAGTTAAGATATGGGATCTTGCTGCTAACTCTTGTACTCATGAATTAGTTTCGTAATTAATCTTTTCAACTAAGTTATTTTAATTAAATTAAATTCTAATATTACACTTACACAGTTTCCAGAAGATGACGTTCCTCAAAGAAGCGTTAGCATAGCAAGTGATAATAGTTGTCTCGTTGCTGGTAATAATTCAGTAAGAGAATGAATTATTTTCATTTGACTTTTTAACTTATAAAATGCTTTCTCTTTTTTTTTTTTTTGTTTTTTGTTTAGGGAAACGTCTTTCTTTGGAATATTTCCTCTTCTGGTGGTGGTACTGAATTACAGGCTCAAGCCACGTTCGAAGCACACAAGCGATATTGTTTAAAAGTTTTATTAAGTCCTGATGTTAGGTAAGAACATCAAAGAAATAAATCAAAAATGGTCAAAAAAAAAAAAAACCTCTACATCAAATTCTTTATTTATTTATTAACTTTATTTTATTTATTTATTTATATTTTTTTTTTTAGATTTTTAGCTACTTGTTCAGCTGATACTACAATAAAAATATGGTCTTTAACAAGCAATGAAAAACCAAAATTAGATAAAATTTTAGATGATCATCAAAGATGGGTTTGGGATTTAGCTTTTTCTGCTGATTCTGCTTATCTTGTTTCGGCTTCTTCTGATCATTCTGCTAGACTTTGGGAATTGGCTTCTGGTCAAACTGTTCGTCAATATTCTGGTCATTCTAAACCTTGTGTCGCTGTTGCTTTAAATGACGGTTGAGTTCTTTCTTTTTTTTTCTTTTTTCTTTCTTTTTGGGGTGGTGGATCATTGTCGCTAAATTTCATTTTTTGTTTTATTTATTTATTTATTTTTTATTTTTATTTTTATTTTTTTACTTTTTCAGTTAATGTACCATAATTTGATTTTTCTTTTCACTTTTATTATTATTTATTATTTGGGATTTTAATTTTGATTTTGTAATTATATATATATATATTCTCTTTTTTCTTTCTTTCATTTGTTAAAATTACTATTTTTCTTTTTGCTGTGTTATGGACCTCCAGAGGAGCACAATTGAGTGGAACGCAAGCATTAATACAGGCAGGTGATCAATGTGAGTGGGATGGATTGATTGCTTTTGCAATTTGGCTACATACTTGATGACATTATTTATTGGCTGTATAGCCCAGGGCCGCTGACACCAGTGCACCACAGAAGATTGTTGCAAAGTTGCACAAGATATGTGTGAATAACCCCAAGCCAGGATCAGAAGGACTTTATTTTCTGAACCCTGAGGACAGCTTTAGGTCCATTAAGATGACTTAGAGTAAATTTTGGGAGTGGGCCAAGGCCATTGACAAGGAAAAGCCCCCTCCTCCATCCCCCTTCCAAGTTTGGATGGATCAAGTCTTCACCCCACTGTTGATCCAAGAGTGTCATGTCCAAAAACCCTCTGGTAACCCTAGTGCCTTCTTCTGGCCTGTCTGCTGAACATTCTTCTTCTAGAAGGTTCAATAATTTTAATACTCCCACAAATGCCATCTCTGATGAGGCTTCAGAGCATTCCACTCCTTTCCGCTCAGAACCAGGAAGCTCATATTATTCTATTGTGAAATTGCCAGTGGTTCTCAACAGTGATCTTCTGGCCAGCCAGCCCTGGATCAATTACTAATATCTATCAGAATCCTGTCAAAAAACCAATCTCTGCTCTCATATTTTGGTGTCTAACTCAAGGTCTCTTTGGAAGATTTTTTTTTTTTTTTTTTTGTTTTTTGCATTCCTTCATTCAATGCAGAGATGTGGGAAATGGTCCTGAAGCACAAGATCAGCCACTGGACTTTTTTTTTTTTACATAGATTTTCAGAATAGGAATCAGAACTGTTAGGATTTGCTGTGGGGGGCCCCAATGTCTTCTATACAATGGGGTGGAGGTCTATACCCACTATCTTTGAAATTTCACCCTAGAATTAAACACAATGTTGTCTTTTTTTATTTGCATTTGTTTCTTTTTTCTTTTTTTTTTTTTTTTTTTACCAAAGTCATTTTTTCCACCACTTGCTCAATGTTTCTTACTTGTATAGTTAATGCACAGGAGAATTTTGTCATCTTCATTTTTTTTTTTTTTTTTTCCCCTTTTGTGGTCAATTTTTTTTTTTTTTTTTTTTTTTTTTTTTTTTTTTTTTTCTTTCTTTCTTTTTTATATCATTTTTTTATTTTTTATTTATTTTTATTGTAATAAATTAACTCTGTGATGAACAGGTTTGAAAACTCTTAAGAAATTTCAACTTTGGTAAGTTTTGTTTATGAATAGGGGCCCTGGGGCTCACCCTTGGGGCAATCTGCAATGTGACTGTGTTCTTGCTGATGATATGACTTTACCAAGAACATAAAGCATCAACACCATTGCTGATATCTGACTTGGATATCCACATGATCATGATATAAACATGCCAGATATGATATCTGATGTGCTGATATCTCTTCAGGTTCTTTAATTGATGCAGCAGAGCCTCCATTCCACATAACATTGCACTAATATTTTTTCTTGAAGAAACCTATTGTTTACCAGCCAATGGACCTCATTGCTGTGGAAATTCCATTCACTTCTAAATATTCTTCATTTCCTTACTTTCCCTATTTTAAAATTAGATTATTTTAATTGAAGATTAATCACACTTGAATTTAAGAATTCTGAAAGATTCAATATATCATTTACATGTCACAGACTAGAATTACTTCCTTTCAACTCAAATAATAACTCAATCAACAAATACAACATTTACAATTCTAATTCATATTTTATTATAATTTTCACCAAGAATCAACTCCCAAGAATCAAGAGAATCAACTTCAATCACCAGCAGAAATTGGGGGACACCTGCCACCAGTTGACATGTGGCTATCTCAGTTGCTATTTTTTTTCTTACTTCAAAGCATACCATAATTATCTTCAATGCACAGTCACTGTACATTGAAGTTACATTGGAATAATCAATCAGTAATATTCGATTAAGAATACAAGTAGTTTGAAAGCTACCACATAACAACTGCCAGCAGGTGTCCTCCAATTTCTGCTGGTGAATCAAATTGGTATTTCAATTAATTCAATGTTCAATTTAAATCAACTTCAAAACTAACTCTTATTACTTTTTCTTAGTTTCTTTTATATTTCAATTCAATCTATTCCTCATAATCATTAAAGAATTTTAATCAATCTCCCTTTCAAAGTAAGATTAATCAAACCAACCTCAACAACTGTTAAAATTATGACCTAAAAATTTTGATGAAATTTTTTTTTTTTTTTTTTTGTTTATTAATGATTTAAGAATTTTTTTTATTTGATTTAATAATTAATTTTATGAGAATATGGGCTAGAGTCATTCAGGGAGGAGTTCTAGGAAATGTTAACAGATAAAAAAGTCAAAAGAACCCATGGTTTTATTTCTAATCCAACTGCAGAGATTATAAAGAAAGAAAAACAAGATTAGCCCCCTGAACAACATGCCAGGGGTTTAATGTGGTTCTGAACCCTAGAAATAATAAAAAATCACAAACTAAGAGATAATTTAAACAACTACTGATTTAATCTTACTACCTTATTATTTTATCTTCACAATATAATTATGATTGTTAGTTCTAATTATTTAGTCCCCAAATAATAAAATTAAGAATAAAAAATATAAACAACATTTATCATGAATAATACTGACTACTTTTAATAATTAATTTTATGAGAATATGGGCTAGAGTCATTCAGGGAGGAGTTCTAGGAAATGTTAACAGATAAAAAAGTCAAAAGAACCCATGGTTTTATTTCTAATCCAACTGCAGAGATTATAAAGAAAGAAAAACAAGATTAGCCCCCTGAACAACATGCCAGGGGTTTAATGTGGTTCTGAACCCTAGAAATAATAAAAAATCACAAACTAAGAGATAATTTAAACAACTACTGATTTAATCTTACTACCTTATTATTTTATCTTCACAATATAATTATGATTGTTAGTTCTAATTATTTAGTCCCCAAATAATAAAATTAAGAATAAAAAATATAAACAAAATTTATCATGAATAATACTGACTACTGATGATCAGGGTTTGATGACTACAAGACACATACTACTGCAGTTCTTATCTATTTTAAATATTTTATCTTTATTCTAACTTTTTAATTATTTTTATTGAAATGATTTACTTTGAATTTGAAAATATCTTGAAGTGAAAAATACTTGGAATAATAAATATAATGTTTAGTGGTCATGAGGACCAAATTCCAAAAACAACCATATTAATAAATCTAACCTATTTTCTAACAGCTCTTCTCCAGAATCCTCTATGGTATTTTCCTTCAATTAAGATTTATGCTTTCAATCTGAACTTGTTCTGTTGGTTACTTTTTCTAAATCGATATTTAATTATTCTATAAATAAACTCAAAATGTTTTCTTTCTATTTCAAACTGTTTTCTTTTGACTGTGAAATGAATATAAGCTGTTTTTGGTGTCAAAACATCTTATTTCTTTCAATCGCTACTCAAGAGCCAGTAGAAGACCACTACCCCCAATTAAATGACTTCAAAAATTGGGCTAAGTTAGCAGAGCTATTATCTAGTGAAACCTCCCATGAAGAGAAAATCCATCAGAACAAGCCAATTGACTGGAACAATGCTCTGGGTTTCTTGCCCAGTAGTGCAAGATTTTTCAAAGATGGTACTAAGGCCCTGGGTGATTCCTTTCAACCTACCCTGGATTACTTATTCCTGACCACTAATGCACCCACAGTTTTAATGTTTTGGCATATCCTTGAGAGGTGTGGATAAACTTGGCTTTCAAGTGCTGGGTTACCCCAAAGAAGGGGGACCCTGACTGGGTCATGGACTTGCTCTAATTTTTTGCTGGAAATGTCTAATTTGACCAATTCAACTGGAATTTTTTTTCCGCTTGCGGTTGTATTCACCCAGAAGTCCAGCCTAAACTAGAGCACTCCATCCAAAATGGAACACCCCTTGTGTATTGGAGAATGTCAATCCCTGAATGCACCAACTAATTTCAAAGTTCAATTAAGAAGTTGCAAGGTTGTAACAACTACAATGAATGCATGCATCTCCAATCTCCTCATGGAGTGTTTTGATTAGACATACCTCTACATCAGAATGCTCAACCCTGATGAGCTTGTTGCCTGCTCCTAGGCTGCGGATATGGAAGCAGCATTTGTACTGGGAGAAGAGATTGCAGCCGCTTCTGTTTACCCAAGCCTGACTTGTGGCAGTGAGGACTTAACTGACACTTACCATACCTCTGATGAAGTAAATTTAATACATCCAAGTCAAGTTTTGCCCCCTGAGACTGAAAAAACACTTTATAGGATGAATGTGGTGAGCATACTGAGGATTCTTACTAAATCAGTCACTAGGGATCCCTTAAAATCATCAACAGCCTTCTTGATACATGCCAGCTAGTGGCATGAGATTGAATTTCTTTCTGAAGATATTGAAGTAATTAATAAATGCACGTGAATGAAACTATTGGCTCGGCACAGTGCTTCTTTCCAGTTGAGTCACACCAGGAGAACTGTGACACAAGTTACTTGCTCATGCTTGATTAATTGCAATGCTCTATTTCTTTGATTTCACTCCATTTCTGAACGCAATATGTAAGAGTTCAGCAATGGAAAATATACAAACAAAACACCAATCTAAAATGGAATGACATGCATGGATGCTACAAAATTAAATCTTTCTGACATATGTGTTAAGAAATATCTGAGAGTGAGAGCCATTTTTGGTAGACTTTAAAAGGAAAAAAATATGTATTTATATTGAAAAATGGCCCAGTCACAGTTTTCTGACTGCATATCAACCCACAAGAACCCAAACTTATGGAAGAAGGATTAAATCAATTTGGATTTTTCCACTGTCAAGTAGGTTTCCTCAATGATTTTCACATCAGAATTGGAGTCAGTGAGATTTTGTGCTCTTCTGAGGTGAGACTTGAAGACGGGGAACATCAATTGGATTTAAGTCCAGTGAGTAGGGTGGTAGGAACTGCATGATGATCTTGTTTTGATACTGCATGATGATCTTGTTTTGAGTACATATCTATTTAAGGAGCCCACCACAATGAATATGTACATTTTTCAGGATTAAGACACTTTTTCGGGCCAGGGAAGGGGGTTATGTGCATTGTGAGGGATCTAAAAATAAGAGTCAGACTGGGTTTGTTCAACAGAAGCTTTGAGAAATAAACCACTTGACAAAATCTCCTCCAAAAAGAGCTCAAAGTTCAAACAGACTATAGAGTCTTGTTGTACAATGATCCCCATGAATTCCTCCAGAAATATTGACGGGAGAAAGCTGAATTGTTTTGTTGGTGCAGATTTCCATAACTCAACTTGTGTGCATGCCCTTTTGGGCCAATTACATATGGTGTTTCTCTAAATCAAGGTGAAAAGCAATCTCCTCTACTTTACACAGAAAACACAAGTACACCATTAGAAATATTCTGGTGGGAATTGTGTGATGTCAATGGTTTATGCCGCATGCTTTATTGGACATTTCAAAGGGTGCAATGTTCTTGCCACCTTTAAAAACAATTTTAATTGGTGGGTAAAGGTTTGGTAGATTGAGGATCAGGGCACATTGATTCCTAAGTGTGGGATTGTATCTCATCCGGATAAAATGCAGGCTTGTGCTGGATGAGGGTGTGCACAAATTCAGTTTCCTGGGGTAAAA
>KN363017.1:1174-11401 GCA_000785685.1 Uromyces viciae-fabae | reverse complement strand
AGCCTACTGCACTCAGGCTCATTGCATATGTCCCTTATGTCTGCAACTGTAACCTGAGTGTTTGTGTCCTCCGTCAAATCAGCTAGTCTATTGAGAGCGCTCCTGGTACCCCAATCACTTTTCTCCGGTACTGACACCGAGGGTTTGGTATGCCCTGTAATCGGGTCTTTGAACTGGCTAGTAGCTATAGGCTTGATAACCCGTTTTAGTGTGGGGTACGCTAGCAACATGTTAATAGCCGGGTGTACCCGGGGGTCAGGTGCAGCTTTATGCTGCTGCCACGCGATCATAAGAAGTCTGAACAACACACAGGCTACAACATTGTACTTTGTGATTATCCTGGTTCCCATTAAAAACTTGTCCCGTGCTGTAGAATGCGGGCCACTATGGTTAGACGCTCCAACTGGAGAACCGCCGTCCATTGATCTGGAGCTTCCCATGGTGTAACGCAGCATACGGAGAAGCTCTGTCATCTGATTGGTGGAGGCGTCGACGTGGTTTGACATTCGCTCCGTGGCCTCTCGTGACATTCTTACTTCTGCTACTAGTGCTTACTGTCCTAACATCAGCCTCTCTAAATTTCAAGACATAGTGTCCATAGACACACGCATGGAGTTAAACAGGATAGGAGCGGACGTGGAACCTGTGATTTTGGCTTTTTCTGCTTCGACCTCTAGCTCCCCTTTGACTGCTGTTACCGCGGCTGCCGCTGCTATCTGCTCGTGTAGGGTTTGCATTTGAGGATTTGTACAATTGCGGCGTAGCCGCTTGAACAAAAATAGCCATGGAAACCATATGGTACCCCCAGCGCGATGCTGAAGTGTCTCTTGTACCTCTTATCTGTCAGAGTTTACCCCAGAGGCACTACCCGAGGCAGAGCTGCTGTCCCCGTAAATATGCACTACGACTCCAGACACTGGGAGTTCAAGGTGTGAGCTCTGTACCTGCATGCTTGTGTCTTGCATACCCCGCTTTTACAACAAGACCGGCTACTGGTAGCTACAAGGTGATGCTAGGAGCAGAGTTTGAGAGGTCGATAAGAGTGTGGTTGTCGGAAGTGCTTGGTACAGCAGTAACAGATAGTGCAACCCTGGATACCTCGTGCCTTGACTACATTACAACCCAGAGCCGAGCTTTACAATTAATAGTGCAGTGTCCAGTTCAACTTTTAACCAGACAGATTGAATTTAGATGTCTTCCTATATTTAATCCACACAAATTGAATGATATATAAACCAAATCAAGCTAAAAAATACAATGAAAATAAATAATAATACAGATCTTTTTAAAAAAACAAAAAAATAAAAAAAGGGGATTAATATTCGCACCGCCCAAACCTGGTCGCGCACCGCCTTTTGAACCGCCAGGGGATGTCGCATTTTTTTTTTTTTTCAAATATTTTTTAAAAATACTTTTAGACGCCCTAAAATTACCAAATTTTTTTTGGCAGCCTCCTGAGCACCCATGCTACACTTTCTGAGCTTTTTAGCTAAGTACCCCTTAATTAAGGGGTACACAAAATCAAACAAAAAATATAAAAAAATACTTAACGCGGGAAATTTGGTCCAAAAATTTTATCACAGGTATTTCAACCCTATTGGAATGTGGGATAAAAAATTTTTCCACGGGGAAGCAAAAAAAGTTGCTTTTACGTTTACTTTTTCAAAATTTTTGTACATTTTGCTTCCCCGTGGAAAGATTTTTTATCCCACATTTCAATAGGGTTGAAATACCTGTGATCAAATTTTTGGACCAAATTTCCCGCGTTAAGTATTTTTTTATATTTTTTGTTTGATTTTGTGTACTCCTTAATTAAGGAGTACTTATATATTTTTTTTTGAGCTAAAAAAGCTCAGAAAGTGTAGCATGGGTGCTCAGGAGGCTGCCAAAAAAATTTGGTAATTTTAGGGCATCTAAAAGTATTTTTAAAAAATATTTGAAAAAAAAAAAAAATGCGACCTCCCCTGGTGGTCCAAAAGGCGGTGCACGACCAGGTTTGGGCGGTGCAAATATTAATCCCCTAAAAAAAACATGAAATAAAAATGAAAAAAATAAAATATGAAATATAAAAATCAAAAATAAAAAAATAAAAAATAAAAAATAAAAAAATAAAAAAAAATAAAAAAAATAAATTGAAATCTCTAATTTTCATTTTTATTTTTTATTCAAATTTAAATTCATTTGATCTTGGCTTGACAACAATCCTTGGACTATAATTTGAATAATTGTAGGCATGAAAAACATTTAATAAATAGTAGATTTCTTGATCATTTGTCGTTGTTATTGTTCTTCAGGGACCAATAATTGTAGTCATAAAAATTACTCTCACTGATCAATCTCAATTTCATTTATGTTTAGAAAACTTGGGAAATCCTGTTAGCGTTAGCTAGATAATTTTGGAAATCCTGTTAGCGTTAGCTTGATTTTAGAAAAAAAAAGCTAACGCTAGGCTGCACTAACAAAAAAAAAATAGCTGTTTGTTAGAATTCAAGGTTTCACTTCTCAATTAATTCAATTCAAGTTCAATTAAATTTCACCTCAATGTCACAAGAAAAATCACTTGACCAAATTTTTCCTGTTCAATTTTTCATTCTCATTTTCATTCTCATTTTTTTTTTTTTTTTTTCTCAATTTCATTCATCTCATTCCTTATTCATCACACTCAAATCAAACCAGCTCAACTCAATTCAACTCAACTCAAATCAACTCAAAACTCAAACCCACTCAAACCAGATCAAATCAATCTTTTCAATCTTTCATTTCATTAATTTCAAACTTTGCCTTCCAGTTCCTTGGTGAGAATTAGAAAACTTATTTTCAATCTAAAAGAATCAATTCACTAATGGTTTTAATCAAACAGTCCTCAGCCAGAATAGCTATTAAAAAAATATATCTTGTCTCTCAATTAATTTTCATAAAAATATCTTTAAACAACTTGTTGGTTATTTCTTTTATTACTCAATCTTCTTTTAAAATATGTAACATTCCTCAGCCAGAATAGTTATTAAAAAAATATATCTTGTCTGTCAATTAATTTTCATAAAAATATCTTTAAACAACTTGTTGGTTATTTCTTTTATTACTCAATCTTCTCTTAAAATATGTTGTTGACATCTTTCTTTAGATGCTAGTCCTTTTTTCAGTAATTAAACTTTTTATACAAAACCTGTAATCTATTACTGTTAGCTTAAAAAATTTCATAATTTGGGAAATCCTGTGAGTGTTAGCTTGATTTCATAAAAAAAAAAGATAACGCTAGGCTGCACTACAAAAAAAAAAGAAAAAAAAATCCCAAATTTTGTTAGTAGCTTCAAAAGTCAAGAAAAATGCTAACACTAACTGCAGCGTTAGCTAAAAAACACTACGGCTACACTGCGCTAACGCTAACTGCAGCGCAGCTGACCCACCATTGGAAATATACATTGAAAAGAAATTTTACAACTAAGTAAAACTGAATATTCATGAGCATTTTAATTTGGTTTGCTTAGCTTGGAATGAGTAGGAATGATTTAGAAAATAAGCATAAAGGGAAGTTACATTCCTTTTTGGTTTTGGAATTTGAGTGGTGAGGTGATTTTGGAGTAAATGGTCTGTCACATTTTCTGTGACATAAATAAATGAATTTTTGAGTAATTGTCTATCACAAAACCTGTGATTAACATCCCCCCGTGCTCATAATTATTTTATTTTATCTCATTTTCGGAATTATTATTTATCATTTTTCGACATCAATCAACAACTATAGAATTGGAATCCTTGGTCATCATGTCAGCTTGCATGTATTTGGTATCAATATGGTGAGTAGTTATTTTTCCTGTTTTAACTAATTCTCTGATAAAGTGGTGTCTCATATCTATATGTTTTGAACGTTGATTAAAAGCATCTTCTTTTGTTAAAAATATGGCGGCGTTGTTATTGCTGAATAGTTCAAGGTTTCCAAAAACATAGGTTGGTTCAGCACACAGAAAATGTTTAACAATGTCAGATATCACCATGTATTCAGCCTCTGTAGTAGAGGTAGCAACAGTTGCCTGCCGTTTGCTCTTCCAGGATATTAAGGAACTCATCCAAGTGAGCACATAACTCGTGGTCAATCTTCTGGTCTCTAAACATCCATTGTAATCAGCATTGGTATAATCTTCAATTACTGAAATTTTCTTGTTTTTGTTTTTAGTAAACACAATTCCTCTATCTAGGGTACCTTTCATATATAAAAGTAAGTGTTTCACTGCTGACCAATGTGTTTTGTCATAACATGAAGAAAATCAAGCTAGAAAATTAACAGGATGGATGAGATCAGGTCTTGTGCTAATAGCAGCATAGGTAAGACAGCCAATGGCCTGTTGGTAGGGAATGGATGAATCTATGTTGTTAGATTTGATGAGGGAAATGTTAGTTGGAAAAGCATTAGGATTGGGATTACAGTGAGTCATATTGAACCAGTCAAGCAGATTTTTCAAATAGTGTTCCTGTGATATAGAAATATATTTTTTTCTCTATTTCTAGTAATTTTCATCCCTAAATTTAAAGAAGGGTTCTCATTCCATTTAACATTGTATACATTAGTAATAAAATTCTTGAATTGCAACATCATGGTTTTTGAATTACAAAACACAAGACCATTGTCTACGTGCATGTTTAGAAAAATGTAATCTCTATTTTCATGTTTTGAGTAAAGAGAGTCATCATCAAGAGTTGATAATTTCTCTTTTAGGTCTTTGTTGAATTGCCGATGGTCTTGCCTTGTCGCATAAATCAGCTGATCAATTTTGATAACATTTTGTGGTCAATCAGGGTCCTTGAAGTAAGTCACCTGCTTGATAAACACATCATGTTCCATTTTTCCATTCCGAAATGCCGCGGATATGTCAAATTGAGCCATATCCAAATTTTCATTAACAGCAAGAGTGAATAAAACTTGCAATGTATCAGTGAGTCCAACAGACGTGTAGGTGTGGTCAAAATCAACACCTGGAATCTGATGATTTCCAAAAGCTACCCAACCAGCTTTATATTTTATGATATCCCCATTGGTATCTCTCCTAATTTTCAACCTCCGCATACCCCCAATTACATGACCATCTTTTGGCCAAGAGACAAGTTCAACAATTTGGTGCTTGGTGAAAGAGGCTATCTTGTCTTGCATGGCAGCCAACCATAACTCCCAATTTGGAGAGTTCATTTCTGGCTTGTACATGGGTTCATCATTCTCTTCTTGAGCCGATAGAACATAAATTTTTCCATACTGCAAAGGTCTTCCAACAGATCTTGAAGGTTGCATTCTTGGAGGTGGTAATGTTTTGATACTTTAACTGACTTGTGTTCGTATAGAAATTGAATGATTATTGTTTTTATTTGAATGTTCTTCCGTAATATTTTCATTTTCATATTTATATTTGATTTGATCACCTTGTAAAAGGGATTCATTTGCATCAGTATCAAATACATTATAATCATCAGTAGTATCTAAATTTTCTTTTCAATCAGGAAAATATTTTTCATCAAATAGCACATTTTGGCTTATGATTATTTTGCTTTTTTTAGGATCAAGTAGTCTGTATGCCTTGGCCCCTGGTTCATAGCCAACCATGATTAATTCCTGGGCCTTTGAAAATATTTTACCCGACTTACCTTCTTTAAAATAGGCATATGCTTTTTAAAAGAATTTGGACAACTAAAATGTTTTATTTCTTTTAGTTATACGAAGAACATGACAATTTACAAGCTTAAAATTGTAGTAACATAAGAATTAGAGAGAGATTAATTTACCTAAAAGCAGATCGAGCGTTACTGCTTTTAATAAATCTCAAGAGTGTTTTACTCTTAGGATTGATACTGAATTTAAATGAAGTAGAGGATATAATATTTTTCTATTCATCCAAATTAGTTCAATCTTCTCTTTTCTATTCTTAATGATAAGTTTTCTTACTTTGTATTTTATGTTATGTCTGGCTGTTTTTATAGTTTTTTTTAACTTTGTAACTGTCTAGATAAAATGATAAGAATTTCTTTCATTCATCAAGAGCAGTTAGTTTTGCTCTTTGTCTTTGACTGTAAAGGATTCACTTTAACAACTCACGAGACTGGATAATAAATGCCAAGTGGTATTTTACTCTATCTCGCTCGTAGCTTTTCTACTTTGAACTAGCTGATTAACTGTGGTTAGATCAGAGATTAGTTCATGTCTTGAACAGAATAGAAATAACATAAAGCTTCTTACCGTTGTACGGGCTTTCTGTTAATCTATCTCGCAGTGCTTTGTCAATGCTTGAGTGGTACCGGATTGAGTTTCTGCTAGGAAAAAGAAGCACTCGTTAGTTCGAGCCTTTTTCTTTTGAGCTCTTTTCCGCGTACCTGCTCTGTGACATCTGACTGCTAGGTCTACTATCGACACGTGGTTTGACTGAAGCTTCTATGCATAAAACAACATTAAAGTTTGATTAAGCATATGGCCTTAAGTTCTATGCAATCATGGTTTGCTTACCATTCGTGACAACCCTGTTTACCCGCGGCATGATCTGTAAGTCATGCCTTGGTTCTACACTTCTGGGTTTCTTACACTTTTGATCCTATGACTTTAAGATATTTGTAATCCAAATTAAAATATGATCCCTTAGGATCACTGAATTGCATCCATTTTTTATACGGTACTTCAGAAAGTGGGAGATGGTGTGACATTAATGAGCAATGATGCAGTAAGGGCAATCTTTCCCCATAACCATTTTGGAAAATTTGCAGCTGTAATAATAGCAGTAAGTTTCTCAATTAAATTAAAGTTGAATCTCTCAGAAACTCCATTGTTTTGAGGAGTCTCAGCTGGAGCTTGTTCAATAGAGATTCCCTTTTCTTTTGTACACTCTTGAAAATTATTAGAGGAATATTCTCCTCCTTGGTCAGATCTGAGAATACATACTTTGAAATTGTTATTTGATAGAAATTTCTCTGAGTATGACACAAATCTTTTGAAAGCTTTTAAAGAATCTGATTTTCTTTTCAATCAATAGATTTCGTTGTATCGCATACAATAATCAATAAATGTAATTGCATATTTAACACCTTGATGAGTTGGTACAGGCATGGGTCCTAGTATATCCAAGTGAATACAATATAAGGGAGATGAAGCAATGGGAAAAGAGCTCTTGAATGAGACTTTCTTGAGTTTTCCCATTACACAAAACTTACAGAAAGCGGGGTTTCTGGCTTGCTCCGTTCAACCCAGATCGTATTGTCCAAGGGTATCTATAAATGGATGACTCAATCGGGCATGCCATGTATCAGAAAAATAGCTGACACTGTCTTATGTTGGAGTAGCATCAACACTCACTTTCCACAAACTATTATTAAGCCTAATAGAACAGATTTGGATTTGGCTGTTGGGAAATTCATGCAACTTGTTTCCTTTCTTCATTTTTGCTAGAAGGCACAAAGTTCCACGAATATTGCTAACTAGTTGAGTTTTGGATCTGGCAGTGTTAATATATTTAGGAGAGCATTTGATAGGATTCATAAGCATATCAATATCATTAACCAAATGAATGCTTGCCCCGGAATCAGCAATAAATTCTCAAGTAAACGAGAAGAAATTATTTGTAGGATTGTCGACAATAACAAAAGTGGTTTCAATGGACAACAACGCAATGTCAATTTTTTCATTGCTATCAATGTCGTTATTATTAATTTATTTTAATTCTTGTACTTGTACTATATTCACACTATCAGACTTAGACTTCTCTCCGCCTTTTTTCTTTGATTTTTGATGATAGTATTCTTCATTTGAATGACCATAAGTTTTATGCAAACTACATCTTGATTTGCCTTCATTCTTGTTATTTTTATTTTTAAAGGCAGCCATAGCAAAATCTTTTGAATCCTAGTTCTTGATAAGAGCTGCCTCGGACAAGAGTTGGTCAGTCACATTCTTTGTTGAAATTTCCTTTTGTGAAAATAGCGACTGTATTATATTATGAAATTTTTCCCTCAGCAGATTGATTAGCATAGAAATAGCTAAAATATTGTCTGTAATCTTGAATATATCATGAGAGGTGGTAATATCATTAAGTTTGTTGTGCAAAACTTTTAGCTTAATAAAATAGTCCTCTAACAAAATTGAGTCTTCAAATATAAAATAGACTATCTCGGATATAATACTAGCAATGGCAAAAGAGTTGGATGAACCATGTCGTTCTTATAAAGTTTTAAAAGCTTCATAAGGATCATTTAGATGGATTATGAAGTTTAGATTTGTTTTATTTACAGTTAAACGTATGGACTGAAGGACCTGTGCCCTTTCTTGGTCAAAAATATCGGATTCATCTTCTTCAACTGGTCAGACAAGGATCTTGTTTATGTACTTGACTTTTCCCATTGCAGTGAGTTGCCCCAAAAAATTCTGCTTCCATTCAAAAAATTATTTTCACCTAATGTTGGTATAAGTCCGAGTGATTGATTGAGTGGATTAAAATTATTTGATAATGAAGCCATTTCTGCTTATATTTGTGATAAGACAACACTAATTTTTATATTTTTAAAGATAAAAAGTGTGTATGAGAATTCAAAATTGATACTTAGAACAAGATTTAGGATGAATACTAAGTTATTGTATATAGTTTGAGTAATAGCTATGGCAAGATATAATAGGTCTGGACTCATAACCTGTACGCACGAGACTAAAGTATCAATTATTAAAAGTTGGTTACTTTAGCTACAATAAATAATTATAAATATGATTTAATGTTTTGATCTTTTTGAGGATCAATAATAATATATTATTATTCTTTGAGATTTATAGATTTTGTATCTTGAATACTTCTATGCAATAATTTATTGGAATTATGAAATCTATATTTTTATTTCTTGTGTTTTTCATTGTTTTTACAAAACATTCTATTTATAATTTTGCATCTATGTACATTTAATCAATGGGATAGAAAATACAAAGGAAATATACATTGAAAAGAAATTTTACAACTAAGTACAACTGAGTATTCATGAGCATTTTAATTTGGTTTGCTTAGCTTGGAATGAGTAGGGATGATTTATAAAATAAGCATGAAGGGAAGTTACATGTGTTTTTGGGTTTGGAATTCGAGTGGTGAGGTGATTTTGGAGTAAATGGTCTGTCACATTTTCTGTGACATAAATAAATGAATTTTTGAGTAATTGTCTATCACAAAACCTGTGACATAAATGTAACAGAACGTCCCCCTTGTGTGGCATGCAACAATGCGCTAACCCTGTTCAACCCACCGACTGGTTTTCTGCAGTGCAAACAAATGCGCTAACCCTGTTCAACCCACCTACTGGTTTTCCGCAGTGCAAACATTGGCATGCAAATTGTTGAGCAGGTTGTGACACAACATCCACTGGATGTGCTGCTTGCTTCCCCGCGTTGAGCACATGTTGAAATTTTCACAATGTTTAGCTTACTTGAATAACCACCACACGTGGTTTTTCTCCTCTTTTTTTTAAAAAAACATAAAAAAATAAAATAAAATAAAATAAAATAAGGGGGTCGTTTTTCGCACCGCCCAAAACCTGTTGCGCACCGCCTTTTGATGTCAGGAGGCCGTCTGGCCTTTTTTGATTTTTTCAAAAATGTTTTAAAAATACTTCTAGGCGTCCTAGAGTTACCAAACTTTTTTGACAGCATCCTGAACCCCCCTCCTTCATATTCTGAGCTATTTAGCTCAAAAAAAAAATAGAAGTACTCCATATTTAGGGAGTACGCAAAATCAAATAAAAAATAAAAAAAAATGGTTAATGCGGGAAATATGGCCCGAAAATTTTATCACATGTATTTCCACCCTATTGAAATATGGGATAAAAAAATATTCCACGGGGAAGCAAAAAAAGTAGGTTTTACGTTTACTTTTGCAAAAAGTGGGGCATGTACCAAAATTTTGCAAAAGTAAACGTAAAACCTACTTTTTTTGCTTCCCCGTGGAAAATTTTTTTATCCCATATTTCAATAGGGTGGAAATACATGTGATAAAATTTTCGGGCCATATTTCCCGCATTAACCATTTTTTTTTATTTTTTATTTGATTTTGTGTACTCCCTAAATATGGAGTACTTCTATTTTGTTTTTTGAGCTGAATAGCTCATGATATGAAGGAGGGAGGTTAAGGATGCTGAGAAAAAAGTTTGGTAAATCTAGGACGCCTAGAAATATTTTTAAAACATTTTTAAAAAAATCAAAAAAGGCCAGACGGCCTCCTGACGTCAAAA
>JNCO01008478.1:0-11406 GCA_000785685.1 Uromyces viciae-fabae | reverse complement strand
AGGAAGTTGACTTGAGACTTTGAATGGAGATCTTGATCAAGTTGCGGTCACGAATTTGATGTTAGAATTTCAACATTTTTCTTTTTCTTGAGAGAGGAAATAGAAAGCAACAGAAGAAGTTTGATTTGATCCATTGATACCAGCAATGTGGAGAAGGGGAATTTTGAATTTATTTGTCTTTTATGTGCAATCAATAAAAAGAGCAGTTGAATATCTTCTGGAAAGTGACAAGGAATCAGGATGAGCAAAAAAAAAGAGAGCTCACAGAGGAATCAGGATTGAGGTGGAACTTGCGGTAAAATTTGCCAATTTTTATTTCATTAAACAGTGCTTCAGTTGGGTTTCTACTTCAAGATGATTAATTCTGAGAAAATTTCTATAATTGTACAAAGTATTTAAGCTGTAATTGACAGGTGTTTTTGACTTCAGACATCAACACATTTTTTATTTGAAGGGGTTCGACACCGGCATTGGATAACTTTTGAACTAGGGCTTTGTCTTCAGGTTGAAGTCTTTGATGAAATGAACTTGTTGATGGATCTTGTGAGCCTGAATGATTATGCTCAGTGTTTTTAATGACAATTTTCCATTGGCCCACCTTTTTATAAAAACTACCAGTGAACTTAAAGGGAAAATTGATCATCTTTGTTTGACCAAGCTTATCATTTTCAGTAATTAATGCTTTCCCAGATTGATCACAGCCCTAAGTCACTCAATGTTCACCTCCATATTTTGTTGAGTTTGTGATGACTACAGCATATACGTGTTTTTTTACCCAGAGTTGAGCAGCAGCGTAGAGTGCTTCTGATGTTGCATATGAAAGTTTGGGTGGGGGCGCTAGAGCCAAATTATTCAACATTGAAGGGGGTGCTAGAGCCGTTTCATTCAAAGAAGGGGGTGCTAGAGCCATTGGAGTCACAGTTTGACGGGCAGAGTGGTCTAGTTAAACGGAAGGGGAGTTGGGTGTGTTGTTCATTTTAATTTTTAATTAATCGAAAGAGAAGAAAATTTCTTGAAAAACTATATTCAAGATTCTATTCAAAGCTAAATAAAAATAAAAAAAATAAAAATAAAAGTGTAACATAGTGGGATATTAGTGAACAGTTTTTAATTCAAAAAAATTAAAATTAAAATTCCTTACCAAAGGTTTTTAATATTTTTTAGGTTTTAATGAAGCTGGGCCCTATTGGGATGAAGTGGGGTGATCATTTAGCAGGAGGAGTATTGGAGGAAATTTGATTTTAAAGTATTAATAATGGAGTAAAAAACACAAAAAAAAGATTAATTTCTTGCTCAAAATTGTTCCAAAAAAAAAAAAATTATGTAATTCTAGAACAACATACTGTTTGATTGGTCTTTTTTTTTTAGTTGAGTTTTGAGTAAGTGGTGAAAGAAATGGTGACATGGATTGGTTTGATTTGTTTTTGGAGTTTTGAGTTGGTTGTGGATGGTTTTTGTCTGGGAAAATACAACAGACATGTTTGGAATACACATCCAATCATATTTAGCTACTTTGCAGTGCGGTAGCTCAATTTGGATTTTCCGTGTGCCAGTGCGGAAAACTGTGTGCCCCCTGTGTGCAGCCCACGGAGGTTTCCGTGCCAGCAAAACCATGTGTAAACGTGGTTTGACCGTGTGCAAAAAACAAAACCCTAAATAAATAAATAAAAAATGAAACAAAAGAAAAGAGCCATAAAACATAAAACAAAATAGAAGAAATAAGACAGCAAAAAGAGAACATAAAACATTATGATTTTTTCTCTTTTTTCTCCATTTTTTTCTTGTATTTTTTTTATCTTCTTTCTTCTCTTCTATTTATTTTCTAAATCAACGCCGGGGGCCATGGGAAAGTCATTGAATAAAACAGCACCCCCACAGGGTTTTTTTTTCATATTTTGCAGGATTTCTAAAAAAACACCCCACAGAGGGTGTTTATTACTAAAACAACACCCCACACCATCATTCCAACGGCAAGGGTGTTGTTTTAGCACGGCCCTAAAACAAAAATTTCAACATGAAATACCTGAAGGCAAGGTAGGGTCAAACGGTAGATTCAGAATTCTTTGGTAAAATAAGAATATGCATAATGATAATAGTAATGTTTAATATAATAATTATGATGAAGTAAAAATAATATTGAAATATTTATAATAACTTTTAGGATAATACTTGAATTTAAAAATAAAAATGTAAGAGTTGCTTATATATATTATTATATTAAAAATAAAAATGAAAAAAAAATTAAATTAAATTTTAGGGTTGGGGTGTAGAAAGGGGGGTGCTGTGGCCCCATTTTGATAGTTGGTGCCTCCAACCCTAGCTTAAACAGTGCATAAATTCGTTAGTCTTTTGTTGCTCTAAGAAGAAATTCCCTGTCAATTTCACACCTCCTTTTACACTGTCAGATTAAGATTCATAACATTTTATGTTTCATTCATACAAATATGCCCTTTGTTAAGGCCTCATACATAATTGACTCATTATCAATTCAAAATTTTTCACGCAAAACATAAGAATCAATGCAGCTTTAGGCCGCCATTTGTTATATATATACATATATATGTTGTATATATACATATATATGTTGTATATATACATATATATGTTTTATATATACATATATATGTTATATATATACATATATATGTTGTATATATACATATATATGTTATATATATACATATATAGGTTATATATATACATATATATGTTCTATATATACGTATATATGTTGTATATATACATGTGTTTTATATATACATATATATTGTGTTTGTAAAAAATGTTGGACCCGATTTTTTTTTTCGGATCCAAAAATATGTATATAGATGTTTTATAACCTTATTTTTTTTTATAACTTAATTTATTTTTAATCCACACCACAGCATAACGTCGCATGCTGAAACAAAAAAGTTGTTTCAGCATCTTGATATCGAGCCACCCACTTCCCTTTTACACGTTGAAATGTCCACTAAAGTCCACCCAATATCACCTGCTTGTGGAAGGTCAATAAATCACTAGGCAACCCACTTCAACACCAACAGTGCTTCAAACTTATTTCTACAACTTTTGGGTGATGATTTTTTTTATTAAAAGATTTTATTTCTCTTTCTTACCAAAAATAAACCTTCCATATTAGTAGCCACTATACCATACAGGATGTCTGATTATTTTTGGAAGCCACTTGCATATTATCCCGGCAATTCTGCAAGAAGCATAATAGGCTCCAACATCAACAGTAGTCCTGTCTCAAATTTTCCGGGGTATCTCACCGGTAGTTCAATAACGGCTGATGGTCTTGCCAATAACTCCTTCAAATCCTCTAGTGTTTTGCTTCCCAATACAGACTTGAATCCCTTGAAATACCCTGAAAATCGCTTGGAAATCAACTCTAATGAACCTGTGGTTGATAGCAAAGCTGATCCAGAACTTCAAGTGAGGTCTTTCCAGCTAATTTATGTGGTTATAAAATACTGAACAATATTGTTTTTTTGCGCTTTTTTTTCTTTGAAACACCATCTGGTTTCCTAGCCTCAAAACGTGAAACTTGTGACAAAATTTAAGCTTCTTTTCAGTGATAAAAACAAATCAAAAAAAAAAGTATGGGTGACAGTTAGTCCCAAGGCTAATTTCTCAATCAATTTTCTTGCAGGGGCAACAAGTTTTGAAGATTTCCAACAACTTGTCACTAGTGAATGTGACAAGCAAGTCGCAAACTTGGGTGGGATTATCCAAAAATCAATTTTGACTAATACCCCAAAAATTGATTGGCTTGTCAGCATCCCTCGATGCCCCGGTTTCAGGAAGTTGGATGTAGTTACTGTTGAGAACAAAGCCAGCTTCAATAAGTGGTTCACACAAATTCTGGATCTTGAGGGAACAGAAGCAGGCTTGATTCTTAGGATGGTTCACCAATCAAGTATATCAAAACAGGTTCACACAGCAAATTTACTTGCTAAGAATGAAGCACGTGACAAGGCTCAAAAGAAATGTACTGCAGCAAAAAGAAAGGCCACTAGAGCTGGGAACACCTCCGATGAGTCGCAAATTGAATCTGAACTTGATGCTGAGGATTTTGAAAGCATCAACCTCTATATGCGCAAGATATTTGACAAATATTCAGTTAACACATAGTATGATCGCCACCGCCCTGTATTTATTGACCCAGCCAATCCAGGAAGGTACATCTTATTAACCGCAAAGGTAGTGCAACAATGGGCACATGCATTGGTAACATTGATTTCAACCTCTTTCAATTCATGTCATCTTGATGAGTTTTATGGATTGTTGACATTGCTTTACAGGAAGAAGGGGTTGACGGAGTGTCAATCATATCACCCCCTTCATACCTCCAATATGTTACAGTCTCCCCAAAGAAGAAAATCAACTTGCAAGAGACGATGGATGAGAATTCTTTCACCAGTTTTCTCTCTCAAATGATCCGAGCTAGAGCCACCCATGATTCACCTCCGATAGAGGTTTCTCACTCGTCTCCTCCCCCCTCAACAATCACCACAAGTTGTGAATATTTTGAATGGCTAGGTATTTAAGATGGTGACATAGTTGTTGGCATCCTCATGGGAAATCACATCATATCTCACAATATTTTAGACTCTCCTCATGTCACAAAAGATGATTTATTACGATTCAAGTTAACTCTAGGGCAGGTTTCTGTACTTTTGGATAATACTTCCAAATTTGATCATTATTTGGCCAAAAAAAATGTTTCTTAAATGCTTTCCTTATTTTTGATTTATTTTAGAAAATTATCTCATATTAATACCAATTGATTCACCTGATTCTCCTTTTGATTATCTTTTTTTTTCATTCGGTGAATGGTGATTTTTTTTTAAGATGTGATCTACAATCAAGTTTCAGATCAAATTCTTCTTCATTGAATGAACTTGCTTCAGCAATTGCCTCTTGCTGGAACTCTTTGATTGGCATTAATTCTAAAGGTTATTTTAAATCAATAACACTAAACTTATTGGAATCAATTCTTAATAATTTTTTATTTGAGAAAAAATCAATTTAGGAGTCATGAAAAAAATGTGAAAAGTAAAGAGCCTCCTCTTGACATCTGATATAAATCTACAAAATCAAGACTATTATCAATCTTCAATGTGAAGGAGATTGATCTGTAGCAAAACAAGTAGAATTGCATCTCAATTCTTTGTGTGATTCAAGCATTGTTGATCAACAAACAAAGAAGGGAATAATAATTCATAAATAAAATTCAACAGCAACCGATCATTAAGAAACTAATGAAAATGAGACTAACTAATGAAAATGAGACTAATAAGTAAGAAACCAATAAGTAAGAAACCAATAATAAAGAAAGTAATCATAAAGAAACTAGTAATATAATAAGTGAGAACCCAATAATAAAGCAACTGATAATAAAGAAAGTAATCATAAAGAAACGAGTAATAAAGGAACCAACAATTGTTTGACTGAGATAGCTGTCATTTGCATCTGAGGAGAGTTAGAACCCTGGATCCAGGATTGATTGTGTTGATGGATTGCATGGAATAAAAAGGGTCATGTGAAATTTTTTAAATTTTGTTGTTGTATTGTGTTGTGAAATATTGAAGGCCAACAAATAGAAAACTTACGTGGAACATCATATCCACAATGAGAGTAAAGCTTTTAGAAAAGCTGTTCAGTTATCACATCAGCCGTGACCTCTCTGATTTCCCATTCAGGATCCAAAGTGCGAGTAAGACCCTGAGTCCGCCGTAAACGAGACTTCACCGCTGCAAAACACAACTCAATTGGATTGAGTTCTGGGAAGTAAGGGGGGAGGTAAATTAGTCGCACCCCTGCCTCATCAAATAACCGCTGAACTTTGTGTCCTTTGTGTATTTTTGCATTGTCACAAACAAGAATCAAGTTGATGCCTGGGTATGGATTCATATGTGGAAGCTGTTTGCTTCCAACCAATATGTTCAATACAATAAAAAGGGAATCATGGTATTACATACAGAAAGGAAAACATACCAGATCCCATTTTAAGAAGTCTTCAAACCTCTTTGCATTGAAAGTGTCTTCTTGGACAGTCAATGCAAGTAGACCATGGATAGAAATGGCTGGTAACAAGCTGAGCCTCTCGGGGTTCTGTCGGATGATATACCTTGATGCTGGTTTGCCTTGAGCAGATCAAGAAAATTTTCACAGAAGGTCTTCGTCACAGACAGCACTTTCACCTGTGCTCCGTTTACATTGAGTCAGCTATCTGCTTTAGAAGAACAAAAAGAAGGTAAGATACTCACCTTTAAAGACAAGGAACTCGGCTGGAACATGCTCCATTGCATCAATGTAAAGATATTTTTCACAAGACACTTGTGAATGTTGACAGTTTCAGCTTTCTTGAGTGTAATCCGAAGCTTCTCGACTAAATTCTTGTGAATGGTTTCAATGCAAACCAGAGTATCATTGGTGTCATATAGTTTTTCACGGAGCTCATCTAAAAGAGGCCTGGTTCCAATTCAACTAGTTCTAGCATGAATGTTGAATCTTCTGGTGAAAGCAAGTTGGTCCGCCCTTGCTGCTCTTATTCATCGGGGTTTGGCACCACACATTGGGTTTGGGAAAAAAGTTCACTCCATCGATTGAAGGACTGCCTTGAAATGTTGAAACCAAGCGCATTTCGAATAAAAAAAAAAAAAAAAAAAAAAAAAAAAAAAAAAAAAAAAAAAAAAAAAAAAAAAAAAAATAAAAAAAAAAAAAAAAAAAAAAAACAGTGCATACCAACTTTGCCGCACAAAACTGCCAGTCGTGGGTTGGACAATTGATTGGACATTTCAACGTTTACAAGGGAAGTGGGTGGCTCAAGATCAAGATGCTGAAACAACAGCATGCGACGTTATGCTGTGGTGTGGATTAAAAATAAATTAAGGCTCCGTTTGGCAGCCCTCACCGTCATGTGAAATCGTCATGACAGGTGCAATAATCCAAATATGGATCACCTGGCCATAATTGCATCATCACGCCACACCTTTCACCCAACATTATTATCACGGGCCTTTTTGGCATGGTCCCGTAAATTTGTGAGACCATGCCTGGCCATTTGGTTGCCAGCTAACACAATCTTCAACAAAAACCAGCTCCAATTAATCCACCAGCTACCAAAGAATGCAAAATACTCATACCAAGAATGAAACTCAATGGCCGATTCCGAGAAAAAATAAAACAGAATGGCATCAAGATTACCCTCCTCCTCGTCATGGTATCAGGATTTTACGGATGGTCCAAGACCATAAAATTACCTTATAACAACACGCCATGGACGGGGCAAGATCACGTCAATTTCCTCTTGAATGGTAATCAAGCTTGTTGCAAGGCCATGCTCAGATTGAGCAGCAAGGCCTTTACTTGACTCTCAGATAAACTTGCCGAATTGGATGTCCGCCCTGTCTGCAAGCTCATAGCGATGAATGAACAACTTGCAATTTTCATGATTATTGTAGGTCAAGGAGCTACCAATCGTGCTACTCAGGATCTTTTTCAACATAGTGGCGAAACAATTTCCAAGATTTTTCATCACACAATCTATCTAATCTCAATACTTGGTCCCATTTACATCAAGGCTCCGGACCCTAGCTATACACACCCCTCCATCTCACGCAATCCAAAGCTTTCCCCTTCATTTGATCAATGTTTGGGGGCTTTTGAGGGTGTTTACATCCCAGAAAAAGTCCCTGAACACCTGGCCGCTCCGTATCGTAATCGCAAAGGGGTCCTTTCACAAAACGTTCTAGGCGTGGTGGATTTTGATATGAAATTTACTTACCTGATGGCTGGATGGGAAGGGTGCGCACATGATTCAAAGGTATTGCTACATGCACACACCAATGACTTTGAAATACCTCCAGGGAGCTTTTACTTGGCTGATGCAGGCTATGGCCTATCAAAAGGGGTATTGGTGCCTTATTGTGGAGTGCGATATCACCTTTGAGAGAAAGGATTGGCAAGACAAAGGTCATACCTTCACCACAGCTTCATGTAGTGTCTAAGTCACTAATTGTTTTTAAAAAACTTTTTCTTGCAGGCCCCAAAATCATCAAGAGCTGTTTAATCTGCGCCATGCGACATTGCGGAATGTGGTGGAGAGGACCTTTGGAGCATGGAAAAAAAGATTCCCCATATTGACTCATGCTCTTGACTATGACCTCAACACATAACGAGATCTGGTGTTTTCCATAGCAATAATCCACAATTTCTCCATACAGCATACTGGCACCAAAGGCAACAATTTTTTTCTTTCGGGAGACATACCTCAAAGTAGCCAAGATCCAATTGAACCCGGCCCATGTGAATCGTTCCGCCAAAATAGAAGAGAAAAGCAAGCTCTCTCCCAATGGCGTGATTCAATTGCACAGGCACTTTGGGCTCAGTATCAGGATTACACAGGAGCAAGGCGGCAATGAATTTTCTTTTTTTTTTTTTATATCTCATAAATTTTTTACTAGTCTCGCTGTGGAATCTTGATTTAATTTTTTTGACCAATCTTGCTGTGCATTGTTATAATTTATTCTTTTCAGTCTCTTATAATTTTGTTTTTTATTTTTCTTATTATGAATATCCACTTTTTTTTGATTGTTCTCAATGCCGATGGTGATTCTTCCATTTAAAATTCTATTATTTCTTCTATGTCCTTATTGTATTTTTTCTTTATATAGTCTCAAGAGTTGCTGCTCAATTATTCTTTGCAGCAATTGTTTGCTTGTGCGAAAATAAAACACACAAATGATCTTAATAATCAAACAGAGCAAACAAAAAACCCAATATATTGAAAATTTGAGAATTTGAGTAAAAAAACAAACAAAATGAACTTGAGATGGAAACAAATGACAAAGAAAAAGAAGAAATGAGCCAATGAAGAAGGGAAATGAACCAACTGGATATGATTCAACAACAAAAAAAAAAAGAGAGATGTTAAAAACTTGAAATTATTTTAAAGAATGATGATTCCTCCATTCATCTACGTTTTTGTTGAATTTGATATTGGAGCCAAGGATATTTGTGAGTTGCTTCAACTTGAAGGAATAAGCGAGCTTTGCTGGAGTTTTCCAAAACACTAAAACCGGCCATGATCAATTCGTCAAACGACAGTGACTTGGCCAAGTCACTGTGTTAGAAGTTTTGGATTGCCTGACAAACAGAATCTTCTTCGGCCAGATGAGATCCCCCAACAAGCTGGCTGCTGCTTCTCTTGTTCGTCATCAACGGTGTGAGACTCCAAAAGAGGCTAGAGTATTTAAAAGGACTCTGCCTTTCTTAATGACAGGAATTTAACTGATAGAATTGGTTTTCTGAAGATGAACAGGGAGCAAATCTACACCTGGTTGATGGTAAGAATTGGAAGTTTAAGAGGGTGTTTCCAGCACTCAGATTGGTTTTGAAAGAAAATGGAAGGGAACAGCAGGATAGCTGTTGGAGCAAGGATGTGATTCAAGTCCTTTGTGGCTCCTTAAGAAAGGTAAGAATGTAAGCAATGGCTATACACTGAGGGTTTGATGAGTGTTAAGTATTTATTTCTTTGGTATTTATGTAAGTATCTACTATTATTATGGGGGGAATTTCCAGTGGGACTTTTTGATTATAATTCTCTTGGGATAATTTTCTGATAAATCAGATATGATAAGATGGGGGAAAACACTGAGGAGAGAGCTCCTTATATAGACAAATTGGGGTGAAAATAGGGTACAACAAGACAGGGGTTCAGAAGGATTTACAATGCACAAACATAGTAACTGAACTACTGGATTTTCCTTGCATGCATATATCTAAGCCCCTGCATGATGATGTGACTGTTTAATGATTTAATTGACTCCTGATCTGCATGTAAAGTCATGTTGTAGGGAAGTATGTACAGTAAATGATCTAGACAGCCTCCTATCTTTGTATTTAATATTTTATGTGTTAGTAGATTTGTATTATAGACTTATTAATGATGTATAGAATCCATAGTATTGAATATTGTATTTATTTTATGTTTATGAAATTTATTCTAAGTACCTGATTTCAGTCTTCTGCCTTGAGTAGCTCTTAAACTAGTGGAGTTATTGATGTACCTTTGGTGAGTGACTAGGGGTTATTTTAGGTGTGGAATCCATTTCTGAAATAAAAAGTGAAGAATTCCTGCTCCTTCATGGTGAAATAATAAAATTTTTATTGAGTCCACTTTAGAGTACCACATCCTCCCCCAACTTATTGTCTATCCCCAGACAATTTCAATAGAAGCCTGGTTCTAAATTCAATAAAAATTTAACTAAATTTCTTCATTCTAAAATATTTTTCAATTCTTTCAAATTTTCTTCTAAACTTTAACTTCTTTGATATAATTTTCTTGACTTCTTCAAACTTCAAAATTCTTCTTTGAAAATTGAATGATTAATTTAAGTTAATTTCTTCCTTCTTTCTTGATTTATTTTGAAAAATAATTAATAATAAATTTTGATTAATAAACTCTACCCTCTGACTCTGTGCCAGGGCTTGACTTTTGAATTTTCTTTATTTAATTTACTTTATATTTATATTTAGTTTATTTTTGAGGTGATTTGAAATACTGAAATGATTTGATACCCCCTTCTTGGGATCTTTATACAAATATTTCTTGATGCCTTTAAGTCCCCTAATTGATAGTGATTGATTAATTTTAATTTATTTATTAAATTATTTATTCATGATAGTCAAGCTTCAGTCTAAAATTTGATTTAAATTCTTCATTTTCCTTCTCAAAAGATTTTTCATTCATTTGATTAATTCTAAAACTTCATATTGACTCAAATTTAACTTCTAAAATATTTATTTGAAAGCCCTAAATTTTATTCTCAAGATCAGTAATTTATGCCTTCATTTTCTTGATTTTATCTTCAGTCTTCATCTTGAATGTTGAGTTTAATTTGATAATTTTCAATGAACAAATTTTTTAATTTTTTATGTCTAATTTTCAAAAATTCAATTTTTTTTTTCATTTTTTTTTATTTTTTTTTATTTATTTACTATTTATTTATTTATTATTTAAAGATTGAACAAGCATTTTTAATTCTTGCCGAGGAAGATAATATTTATATATATATTTTTTTATTTTTATTTTTAAATTTCAATTTTAATTTAATTAATTTTTGTTTTGATTGATTATTTTTTTTATTAATTTATTAATTTTCTAATATTATCATTTTTTTTATTAATTGTTCTTTTGTTATGAATATAGCAGTTTAGCCTCATGCTTGGGAGGCTTTGATTTTTTTTATTTTTAATTTAATTTAATTTTATTATTTTTAAATTGTTTTAATTTATTTCTAAATTAATTTGTTTTCTTTCATTTTTTTAGGGGGTCGGTTTTCGCACCGCCCATTTCCTGCCTCGCACCGCCTTTTGACGGCGGTGCGACGGCGCGGG
>JNCO01008477.1:0-10999 GCA_000785685.1 Uromyces viciae-fabae | reverse complement strand
TCAGTTCGGCAGTTACCGGCAACGGTGGTGGGAATTCGCGCCCGGTAACTTATGAGGTCCGTGCGCCTCTCTAAATCTCTCTTAAGTTAGCGAGCCACGACCGCAACGGTGGTGGATGCTCTCATCAATCTTTAACATCATCCTCAAAATTTACCAGAAATTAAAGAGCTCATCAACTTGAAACTCGGTAAGCACTCCTCAACTCATCTCCCCCTACTTTTTGAACATTACTCATCTCCACCTATCTTTTGAACATTCTTGAACAATCAAAAAAAAATCTGTTGCGCAGATCTCTCAAAAAAAAAAAAAATGAGGACAAAAACCACTTGCAGCACCACCATCAAAAAAAAAAACGTGCACCAAATTGGACTCCTCAAGAAGAGGAGCAACTGGCGAAGTCGTGGATCCATATCAGTGAGGACCCTGAATATGCGACCAATCAGAGCAGCGGTTTTTTTTTCAAGTGAGTTGAAGAAGACTTCAACCTACATTCCAAAACCACTTATTGGGATTTTGAGACCATACGGACTAGGTGAGTCTTCTTTCCTTTTTATTTTCTCTTGATTCTCATTTAAAATTTTCATTTAAAATTGATCTGTTTCCCATTGTTCAGATGGGCAAGCTTAAACACGGCCACACTCAAGTTCTCCGCCATCTATCAATCAATGGAGCGTAATCCACCTAGCGGCTCGGCACCCACGGATTGTTTTAGGGCTGCCAAGGATATGTATACCCAGCAGAAACGTGGACAAATCTTCGAATTAGAGTTAGCCTGGGAGGTGCTGCAAAACCATCCTAAATGGTGTGGCAACTTTGATTCTTCAAGCACACCAATCACTAGTACCAGTCAAACTCCGACATCTAGCTCAGCTGCCATACCCTCTTCACCAAACCAATCTGAACCTACTGTTCCTCGCCCTGAAGGAGTGAAATCAGCCAAAAGACGCCGTCAGGGAACCAGCAATATCAATGATTCCACCTCAATGGCAATCGCTCGCGAGCGATTGAATGCTTTGATTGAAAACAACAACATTAAACGAAGACAGAACAAACTTGTAGAGCAAATATATTTATTAGAAAAGAAGAAGAATGACGTGGATGCATCCACCAGTCATTTGAAAGTGATAATGCAATCTGAAGAAGGCTGCCCGGATGAAGAGAGCGGTTCTATGTTAAGGCTGCTCAAACAGAAGGTCCGCAATCAGCTCGCAGCTGATGATGAGACTGTGACCCCAGGATCTTCTTAATCATGCTCTCCGTTCTATTTTATTATGTTTTTCTTTTTACTTTAGTCTGTCTCTCCATGTTTTTCTGTTTAGTTTAGTCTGTCTCTCCTTTGCATAGTTAATATCTCTCTCCTGTTCTTTCTTATGATAATTAAAATTTCATTTAGATTGAGAAATATTGTTGCAAGACACTTGAGTAAAAACTATAACTTAAAACCAACTCTCAAGAAAAAAAAAACAAGGCACTTGAATTGAAGAAGGCAATTTCTTAAAAACGAGTCACTTAATTCATTGCACTGTGAATTAATCATACTTATTTCATTGTGAGTTAATAACACTTTCAAATTGAGATGAGACGCTTAAAATCAAGAGAAAGAAGAAAAGATGATTGAGAGAAAGCAAGATGATTGATAGAAAACAAGATGATCAAGAGAAAATAAAATCAAGAGAAAAAAATATGATTGAGAGAAAAAAAAATAAAGAGAAACAAAGATGATCAAGAGAAAAAAATGAGAAAAATTTAAGAGAGACCACGAGAAATCCAGTTGTGGATTTTCAGATCTTTCATTAAATTGAAGTGCTGAGTATTAAAATTATTAATTTCTGAAGATAATTCATATATAAGTTTACAAAGCTTTTTAATAAAAGATTATGTATATTTTAAGATAAAAAAATCTTTAAATATAAAATATAAAATTAGAAAGAAAATTCAACTATACCTGAAGGCAAAGTTGAAAATAGCCTAAACAATTTATTTAAGTTAATAATAAAAATAATTGATAACAAAAGTTTTATAGAAATATGATAAAAAATATATAATGAATAGTTTATAAAAATAAAGTTAAAATAATAAATAAATTATAACATATAATAAAATTGTGAATAGATCTTTTTAATAATGAAATAATTAAAAAGAGAAATGGTTGATGAAAAACTCTTAATCGAAAAATAGTTATTTATAAGAAGAAAGACTTAAAAACAGTTGTAGTTTTTAACTTTCTAATGAACTGAAAAACTGAATCAAAGAATGATTCTAAAATCATGATAAAATGAATCATGAAATCATTTTAAAAGAAAAAGAAAAATAAACCATTGCAGCATGATAAGCTGTGAGTTTATAGATGATGTCATGAAAAACTGAATCAAAGAATGATTCTAAAATCATGATAAAATGAATCATGAAATCATTTTAAAAGAAAAAGAAAAAGAAATCATTGCAGCATGATAAGCTGTGAGTTTATAGATGATGTCAGCAAAACAAGACAATCAATAAAATGTTTTAATTAAAAATATAAGACAATCATGAATGATTACATAAAGCTAAAAATCATGATCAATAACATTCATCCATAGTATCATAAATCTTTGCAGATTTCTTCACAACTATGATGAGAAATAAATTAAAAACATTTATTAGAAAAATTAAATGTATTTTTAAAAACATTTGATAATAAAAATCAACACTCACCAAAAGGAGTGGAAAAATAATTTATTCTTTTTAAAGAATTAATGTTGACTTCTGCAGAATCTTGACACTGAGTAGGGGAATGAAGAATTGAAGTTTGGTTTGATAGAGAGTGGAAGCTGTAGAAAAGTAAGGGATCATGCACTGCAGGACAGATAGTGGTTTCAGAAGGTGTTGGATAAGTCGGATTATTCAGGAAATGGTCAGTAGGAGAACACTCCACAACTATAATTTTGTGGAGTATTATGCAGCACTTAATAATCTTGACGATGTCGTTGCAAAACCAGAGACGAGATGGCCTTGCTACCATTGCAAGCCGAGGTTGCAATACACCAAACGCTCACTCAATATCCATCCAATCAGCCTCTTGTAGCTTACTAAAGTAGCAAGCTGCATCATCTTGAGGGGATCGATAGCTCTTGATCAGCATGGGCCAATTTGGATAGATACCATTGGCGAGGTAGTACCCATGGGTATAGGTGTTATTTTTGACTTTGAAGGAAACATTGGAAGCAGATCCTAAAAAAAAAAAAAACTGTTTGTTAGCAAGCTCAGCTGATAACAATAATAACAGGAATGAAATACCATTCAAGAAATCATCAAATAGGGGGCTATTATGAAGAATATTTATGTCATTGTGAGTGCCTGAAGATCCAAAAAAAACATTCCATATTTGAAGGCTTTGAGATGCCACCGCTTCTAACACCATTGTTGGTTCTCCTTCTTTAACTTGATACTGACCTGCCCATGCTTGGGGGTAGTTTTTCCACCCCCAATGCATTCCATCTATACAGCCTTGACAGCCTGGAAAACCAGTGTCTTGTATTGAGACATAATCTCTTGAAGTTCTGTATTGTTTGGTCCTCTTAAGTTTTCCTCTCCATAGAGTAGAAATACGTTGTTGACAAAGCGCTTGAGGGTCTCAATAGCGGTGGATTCACCAATTCTCACATATTCATTGGTAGCATCAGCCGGACACCCATAAGCAAGCTGTCGGATGGCTGAGGTTATCTTCTGTTGTGGTGAGAGTCCAACTTGGCCGCAACAGTCCTTAATCAAAAGAAAATCAAGCTTATATCAGTACAAGGAACTCAAGAGGAAAACAAGAAATCAAGAAATCAAATGCATAAAAAAGGAAAAAGATTACTATACAAAGAGTCCAATAAGGGACATGGTTCCCAAGATCCTCAACAATTTGGAGAAAAAAGTCTTTTGCTCATGCGTTATCGCCGTTCAAACATGTAAGCTGGGTACCGTGGATGTTGATTGAAATAGTTGGACATCAATTGTTCATGTCCAGCAACCGGATTTCAATCAATCCTTTGTCTGGAGTTGTTGCAATAGTTATCATTAAAAGATTCATCTTTGTCTTCAAATTCTTCAAAAAAAATTGAGGTGGTTTGGTGGGAAACGGAGATAACGGTTGAGAGGAGGGAGAATGAATGCCATGGATTATAAAAATAATTTATTGATTGGGGTAGCTTGAAGATGTTTTTGAGAGAGGGTGGTTGTGTGAGATGCTCTTTAGCTAACAGCCGAGTTGAATGTAACACGATTGCAGAATTGTGTGCTTAACCCCTCGGTAGATGGAGATTTTCCCTACCGAGGGGTTAGCTAAAGACTTTAAAACCCCGCACGATTGGAGATGCTCTAATCTCAATCTCAAAATCAGCCTGTTGATTGCTGGGTGTCTGTCTACCAGCTAGTCTCAAGCTCAAAGCGTGGTTCAAATTTTGGCAATGCTCTCTCCAGCTCACAGGCTGGATTCATGTGTAATCCATTTGAGAAAGAAGCCTCAGCTCCCATCTATACTTACAAATCTTGTTTTGAATTGGCTCCATTCAGTCAGCAAATTCAATGAATAATTCAATTTCACATACCAAGAAGAAGAAACCTAAGCTCCCCCTACATTGGCTCAGCTGAGCCTGAATGGATCAACAGGCTAGTCCGATGCAGGAATGTTGTGATAAACCTAAACAAGCAGCAGAAGGATACAGATAATAGGCATAGAACAAATAAAAAATGTGGGAGGAAGCCAAACATCAAGGAGACCCACGGTTTATAGTTAAAAATAACTTTTCCCATCAAGTACGGATAAATTTAAATTTTAAGTGATAAATTAAAACAGCTCAGAAAAACAATTAAATTGAGATAGCAAAAACTGCTCACTAGAAATGCCAAAGATGTCACCTAGGAATACCAAGCCTCCTGCATTTCCAGATGGACCAAGGTTTGCCGAAGCAACTAAAAGTTGCAATTGCACCGGTGCTTGCTTGAGGCCTGTTTCCCTTTGGCAAGAAGACAGGATGGGAGCAAAGTTTACTAGGTAGATGAACTTTGGTTGAATCATTTGTGTCTATACAAGAAGAATCCAAACTAAGGTTCATTAAATTTCCAAAGTAGATGTCAAACCGTATTGTGCACTTGAAATACTTATTAATGTAAAACTAGCCAAGTTAAATAAAATTCAAAAGAAAATATAAATATACACAATTCAATCTGAATTCCTCAATCGAATATAACTTTTCCCAAATGTAACTTGGGCTTTTTTCATTCTCATTTTTAAGCTTAATTGAGATTGTTTTAATTCTTTCTTAAAGGAAAACTCATCAACTCTTCTTTTCCGATTACATATAAAATACTTTCCTCATTGAGAACCCACCGTGTACTACTATTACCTACTCCCTCATCAATCAAATCTCATCTCAATAGACACTTTTCTTATCCTTTAATGATTGACGTCACTTCTCAGTGGCGCTCTTCAGCTTCGTCTGGAAACCCTCATATAAATTCAAACACCACTCGTTCTATTAATCGAAATAACAACTATAATCATTTCAACCCACGTTTTCAACAACAATCTACAAAATCATCAGGTAAAGGCTTGGGTAAAATTAAAAACCCACGCTCTCAACCTCATCACTCTCGTCATAGTCATCTCCCTAAACTCGATCCTCCATTTCATGATTTACAGCAAATCAATCGCATTTGGACTTCCGACTCACCACCACGTCAAGAATGGATTCAAAATCCAAAAGGAATTCTCAACAATTTTGCTCAACGACTCACTCACCCTCTACCCAAATATCAAACCCAACAAGTCATCTTTAATGGATTCACTCAACCTTCCTTTCGGTATGTAAATTTAAAAGACAGAAAGAAAAAAAAAAAATCAAAGAGGAAAATCATTCCTTGCAGATTGCAACAATTTTTTTTTTTTTCCACTCACTCACTGACACTTTTTTTGGTTACAATTTATAGTGCCACCCTTGTACTTGAAAGCTTACCCAATATTATAGGGATCGGTGATGATTCTAGCAAGAGGGAAGCTGAAAAACTTGCGGCTCTTTCAGTTTGTTATCAACTTGGCCTCAACAATATGTTTGATGAAAACAATCTACCAATTCCTTCCGAAAATTCAAATACTTCTGGCAAAACTCACCAACATGTCATGCCTGACGGTAATCCAATCACACTCGAAAAAGCAAAAGCTTACATGTCATTTTACTGTCGCAAATTCAAATTTTCTAAGCCTGAAATTGAATACGAGAGCGGTAAGGTTGGAAAAGGTCGGCAATCATGGGTTGCTACGCTATACGTAGGTGGTATGAAAATTGGTTTTGGCCACGCTACTAGCAAAAAAGAAGCTCTAGATGAAGCTTACCTTGATACAGTCGTCTACCTGGCTGAATGTGATCATAATCTTTGGACAGAATTCTGTACTAGTCCTGAAAACGAACAAGTGGCTACGGTTGTCTTCAAGCTAAGTGAGGCTACTGAATCTGATTTACGACAAATTGTACATTCTTCAAGAGATAGTGAACTTTTTCGGAACGCAAAGCTTATCCTTGAGAACTCTCGTGGATCTGGACGTGCCTTTCCCAAATCAATTCAACTTCAGAGCGTTGATCGGGACGATATTACAAGGTTAACACACGGTTCGGAGCTCGAAGACAAGTCCGCCTCTCTCTTGGAACGCCTAAAATCCTACCTCAATGCCACCTCCCCTCAAGCGGTCGACTTACGCCAACAACGCAAGGGCCTGCCAGTATCCGCACATTCTGAGGTAGTCTTGTCCGCCGTTGCAGCCAATCCGATCACAATTTTAATGGCTGCTACTGGTTCTGGTAAAACTACCCAAGTTCCACAACTCATATTAGATGATGCTATTATGAAAGGTGAAGGTGCAAGATGTAATGTTATCTGCACACAGCCTCGTCGGATTGCAGCCATCAGTGTTGCACAGAGAGTGGCCGAGGAAAGAAATGAGCAATTGTGTGAATCTGTGGGATATCAAGTTCGGTTCGAGGCAAAACCGCCTAGTCCAAATGGCAGCATTTTATTTTGTACAACCGGTGTATTCCTTAGAAAACTGCAAAATGACATGGATAGTGTCAATGGCGCTTTTATAAACGCAATCACTCATATTGTAGTTGATGAGGTGCACGAGCGAGATATCGAAACCGATTTGCTGTTGTTTTGCTTGCGTAAAGTACTAGCAGATAGAAAACAGAAAGGAAAACCCGAGATCAAAGTTTTGCTTATGTGGGCTCCTTTTTCCTGACTTTAATTACAATTCATGATTATGTTTATATATATATATATTTCTGATGGAAATTCTCCCCTTAGGTCAGCCACTGTTGACCCTACTCTGTTTGAAACGTACTTCTCTGACACTGGCACTGGGAAGTTGGCCCCAGTCATCTCGATACCCGGTAGATCATTTCCAGTCGAGAAACATTATTTGGAAGAAATTCATTATCACCTTCGGCAGCTCTCCCTGTCATCTAAGCAAGGCGGTTGGGTTTGGGAAGACCTTAAAGTGCAAAAGTATCTGCATCGAGAATTACAGGAGCCTCTTGCACTTGATCCACTGACTGGAAAAGCATTACGTGATAATGATGATCTGGAGATGCCGTTTGCATTGATAGCGTTAGTCGTTGCCTGGGTTTTGTCTAAATCTTCGGAGGGTCACGTTTTAGTTTTCTTACCTGGATGGGAGGAAATCAAAGGCGTCCAAAATATTTTGACTAATCCACGCCAGTTCCCTTTGTTTGGATTTGACTTTACTGATAACAATCAATTTGAGGTCCACGTATTACACTCAGCAATTCCAATAGTTGATCAGCAACGGGTTTTCTCGCGCCCGGTCAAAGGTATCAGGCGGGTGATCCTATCCACAAACATAGCCGAGACTTCTGTCACTATCCCAGACGTTGTTTTCGTTGTGGGTGAGTAAACATTCGGCAAGTTCTCTTTCAAAGTCAAAATTGATTTACCTCTTTATTGCCAAACCAGATACAGGGAAAATTAAAGAAAAGAGGTTTGACCCGGAGCGGCATTTGTCGGCTCTGGTTACCGCTTGGGTTGGTACTTCTAACCTTAACCAACGAGCTGGACGAGCTGGACGACATCGCTCAGGAGACTACTATGGTCTGCTAAGTCGCAGGCGCTACGACGCGTTGAACATTCATTCGACAGTAGAAATGAAACGAACTGACTTGTTTGTTTATTACCTTATATCTGCCAAATTGTCAAAACATATCAACAACTTCTAACATAGCTATCTTCCTTTGGTACAGGAGTAACTTGGTCATGCATGTCAAAGCCCTCAATTTCCCTAGTATGGAAGCTGAAGATGTTCTGGCACAAACTATCGAGCCGCCGGAAAGAGAACGAGTATCAGCAGCCATGTCACATCTTCAAACTATCGGTGCTCTTGATCGTCACAAAGATTTGACAGCGCTAGGTCGTGTTTTGCTTCAATTGCCTGTGGAGGCACAAATTGGCAAACTGCTCCTATTGGGCTCGTTTTTCAAATGCCTGGAGCCAGCTCTCAATTTGGCGGCCATTCTGACGAACCGAGATCCATTTCTTTCCCCACCCTTAGCTAAGGCAGAAGCCGATCGAATTAAGTCATCTTGGGCCCCGCTTGAATTCAGGTCTGATCCATTGGCTTGCTTAGCTGCATTCAAAGCATGGTCAAGCCTTAATGAAGCCGGGGAAACCCATAAAGCACACAAATTTGCTATCGAAAATTTTCTTTCGAAGCCTACATTAGCTCAAA
This sequence comes from Uromyces viciae-fabae, assembly GCA_000785685.1. Lineage (NCBI taxonomy): Eukaryota > Fungi > Basidiomycota > Pucciniomycetes > Pucciniales > Pucciniaceae > Uromyces > Uromyces viciae-fabae. The sequence goes on along the minus strand of JNCO01008477.1, from coordinate 2,241 downwards.
TTGCTCAAGTCAAATCTCATCTTCTTTCTGCTCTTCGTCGGGCCGGTGTTTTGGCCATCAGCGGTGGTGGGAATGTTATTAATCAGCGCTCAAATCGATTTCAACGCCAACAGGAAAACATCATTCCAACCTATCTAAACAAAAATTCAGATAGTTTACCTCTATGTGCTGCCTTGATTGCTGTTGCTGTGGCCCCAAATTTCGCAGTAAGAAAGAGTGTGAGGGTATTAGCAACTGATAAAGATAGGGTCAGTAGCCCAGAAATCGAGTCTTTTTTTCACTTCCAATAGCTTGCATAGTTCATCATTCCTTATCTGACTGGTCATCTGACATCTCCAACTACGCAGACCTGTTTCATTAATCTCTCCAGTGTCAATTCTTTCAAGAAGGAAGCTGCTGCTGCTGAAGATATCCCTTTGCAGAATGAGCGACAGCTGTTTGCGTTTGGGGAAAAAAGTTTGCATCTCCCACGTCCGGGCGAGAAAGGCAAGGGACAAATGTCCCTACGCTCTACAACAAGATTAGATCCGCTAGGATACATGCTTTTCGGCGCCGGTCACCTTCAACAAAATGCTTCAGGTCTGAAATGTGATGGCTGGCTACCCATTGTCGGAAATGCAGGGGCACTAGATGATGTTGAGAGATTGAAGCATGTGCTGGATGCCTCATTATTGAGAGTATTCGACGGATTGCGAGCGCAGATACTTGGTGACGATCCAAAGCCATCTTCATTGGCTAGTAGACCGGGCTTGAATGAAAAAGCAAATTGGTCTCCCCAATGGGATGACCGGGAAGAACCCGAAGTTCAAGAAGACGAAGCAGACGAGGAGGAGGAACCAATCCAATTCGGAAAATTATCCCAGACCGAGATTGAGGATTTACAACGTCTGACAGAGGAAGTGGTGTCTTTATTGAACAAGTACTCGGAGGAGAGATTGGCAACAGATGTCAATGTGTCTAGATCATCAAGTAGACCGGGCAGTCGTGTGGCTAACAATCGAACATCCAATAATCGATTGCAACCTGGAGGAATGTACGGTTTTAATGATGGGGGGATTTCGAGTGCTGGACCAAGTCGACCTCCCAGTCGATTGACGAACCGTGTTGACTTTGCAAACAACTACAATCATAATCAAAGCGATGGTCTCAATCATAATCATAATCCCCCTGATGGTTTTCATCAGCAGAGTCAACCCGCAGGTGGCGTTCCTTCTAGGTTAACTCCAGGAGTCGGATTTCGAACATGGGGTAATAATGGACCAGATCAGTATTCCAATCAAACTTCGAAGTCTGGACCTCATGACAATTATAACTCTCAAATCCACCCTAGCTCCTTTAGTAATAATTGGAGATCTTCATAACCTCCCTTTTTAGCTTTTTATAGATAATTATATATATATAATACGATTTTAGTTAATGTTCTCAACTCATTGAATTATTCATTTCAAATCTGAAGCGCTTCTCACACCTAATGTATGTGATAATTTTTGAAAAGTAACACTGCAGGTTATTAAAAAAGAGAAGATAGAAGCATGCATGTTTTTTCTTTTACACTCTTTACGTCGTTCATCTTTTTTTTTTTAGAAACGAAAAATATGTAGACCATGAGATGCGCGTCTATCTCATCAATGAACTTGCACAACATCTCCGGTGAAAACTGTGTTAAGCTACCGGCGATATTGAATTGATTGTGTATTGATTGAAATTTGGAATTCATTTTTGGGTAAAAAACATAGTGAAGATACAACCAAAAAAGGTCACTGGAAAACCTCAATAGGGTTATTAAAAAAGAGAAGATAGAAGCATGCATGTTTTTTCTTTTACACTCTTTACGTCGTTCATCTTTTTTTTTTAGAAACGAAAAATATGTAGACCATGAGATGCGCGTCTATCTCATCAATGAACTTGCACAACATCTCCGGTGAAAACTGTGTTAAGCTACCGGCGATATTGAATTGATTGTGTATTGATTGAAATTTGGAATTCATTTTTGGGTAAAAAACATAGTGAAGATACAACCAAAAAAGGTCACTGGAAAACCTCAATAGACACCGCGTGCAAAAACGCTTCATGACTGCGCTACAGTTTACGCAGTCCTGTAGGTAATCAACACAAATGTGCGCGGGCCGTGACATGTCAATTTTTCAAGTCATGATTTCATGCACTCCACACTCAAAGCTTGTGTAGCTCAACCCGGTGTAGCCTGCCATGCATGACCAGCAACTACATAACCTTCCAATA
>KN363014.1:0-10240 GCA_000785685.1 Uromyces viciae-fabae | reverse complement strand
ATGGGGGTGAAACATTATGAAGAATTCCTTTAATTTTAACATAATCTTCCATGTTTTTATTACAAAACTCTCCTCCTCCATCGCTTATAATTTTTTTAACTTCATATCCCGTTTGTTTTTCATGAAATATTATATAATTTTTAATTGCTTCTGTTGATTCAGCTTTTTCTTTTAATATTAATACTCTAATAAATCCGGAAAATTGATCTACAATAGTTAGAAAATATCGTTTTCCTCCATTAGATGATGGAGTTATAGGTCCTACCAGATTGCAATGGATTGCTTCTAATGGTTTATTAACTGCTACAAAATGACTATTAAAAGGCTTCTTCGTTGATTTACCTTTCATACAAGCATCACAAGTATCAAAATCCTTAAGATTTTCTAAAGGTAAAATCTTTTCAAGTCTATTTAAACTGGTATGTCCTAATCGTTGATGCCATAAAGTAAATTTATTAATATTATTTCCAATATTTAAAGCATAAATTTCTTGATTAAGATCTTCTTCTTCAATTTCAAATATACCATTATTTAATATGCAGTTTATTTGAAAAGTTTTAGATTTAACTATACATTTATTCTTATTTCTATAAATGTGAACATCATCTTTTAATATCTTTTCTAATGAAATCAGACATCTTGATGCATCTGGGCAATAAAGAACATCTTTCAATAAAACATTTTTATCTTTAATTTTTAAATTTATATCTCCTGTTTTATAAGATAATAGATTGGCTTTATTACTTCCTGTTGATATTTTTGTAAAGTTTTCTTTAATATTTTCAAATAAAAATAATGAATTAAATATATGGTGACTAGCACCTGAATCTAATACTATTAAATTTGAATTATTTAATTTATTAGAATTAAAAATTGAAGTGTAGTTTATTTCTGCATCTCTTATATCTTCAATTCTATTTCTTGATGCAAAATTAACTGAAGATTTAAATCTTTTAGGTCAAAGTTCTGGGTGTAAAGCCCAGCATTGATTTTCACTATGAGGAGTTTGTGGATTATGCCTTCCATCTTTACAACCTGCATTTGATAATCTTTTATTATTTTGTTTATTATTATTATAATAAAGCAAACTATCATTTTTATTATCATTATTAATAATATCTAAATAATTTGGATTATTTTTAAGTTGCATTGTATCATTAAGAGCAACATTTTTAAGTTTAGCAATAAGCATATCTGGCGTTCCTAATGTTTTATCATCCATTAATAATGAGTCCATCATTTGAGGTCTCCGTTTTGTTACTCTTGAGACTAAAGTTGCACTAATTACTATTTCGGGCATTTCAAAACCCATAGTATCAAAATCATTCAAACAACATTCTATTTTATAAATGTATTCATCTAATGTTTTATCAAAAACAATATTTAACCAGGTATCCCAAACTTTGCATAGATTTAAAACTGTGTAACCGGCTAATTCATTTTTAAGTTTTGTCCATATTTTATGAGGATCATATTTAATATTTTTAGTAAATGTAATATTATATAAATTATCTACCATGTTAGAACCAAGAATACATAACGTCTCCATTATTACTTTATTAATTTCTTCTGATGGTTCTTCAGGAATTGGTTTTAAACAGTAATTAAGATAACCTTTATATGATAAAGACATTGTAATCTTAGTTTCCCATATAGTATAATTGCTTTTATCTAATTTCGGTATTGAAATAAGTTTTTTATCATCATTTTTGTCCGTCATTTCTAATCTTTCACCTTTTTAAGTTGTATTGAGGCTTGCTAAGAGTACCGAGACTGTAAATCTGTAAAATTTATACAACTAAAGATTATTTATTTCTTAGTTTTCTCTCTCTCCTTTTATATAAATACAAAAAATAAAACTTTTTTACCTAAAGGTGAAAAATAAGAATAAAAGGAAAAAATGATAATAGTAAAATAGATAATAAAATATTATAAAATAATATTTTATTTTATTTAATAATAATATAATTGAATTAATAATAATGTTAAATTATAATTGATATGAATATTATAATTAATTAATTTTTAATAATGATAAGATGATAAGATAAAAATTAAAATAAAAGTAAAAATATATAAAAATAATCTTATTGATTCAAGATTACTTTTTATGATTGATCAAAAGATTCATGATCGAAAAAAAATGATTCATGATTGAAGTTACGATCATGACGTAATCTTCAATACGATCTAAAAATAAAATTGAGAGGCAATCATGATGTCATGATTCAAAAATTTAATCGTCAGTAAAAATAAAATTATTATTTTATTTCATTTATTTCATTTTATGATAATAAATGTTTTATAAAAATTTTATTTAATTTTTATTTATTTATAATTTTAATTTTATTTTATTATTGTTTTGTTTTATAAAAATTTTATTTTAATTTATTTAAGAATTAAATTTGTCTTACATTATAAAATTTAATTCTTTTGTTTCAATTCTCTCTTCATTATCTTTTTAACATTCTCATTTTCTGTTAATTTTAAGAGGCAATTTTATAAAATGAATTTTAGTTAATTATTTTATTTTAATTTTCTTTTCTTTTTATGAATGAAAATTTTAATAATAAAATCTGCTTACTTCTATCAAGTAGCGCAATTTTTCTCTTGCTATTGCAAGGATTAATTGTGTCATTTTGACAGATGTGAACCAGGTACTTGTTAAAGATGTAATCCATTAAGTTCTTCTTGTCCAAATTTTTCAAGTTTGAAAAAAACATGTTACCCACTTCCTCCATGCAATTGGAACACATGCAGGGAGCAAACTTCAGCTCTTTCTTGCTTAGTTTTTCTGAAATGCAATTTGCATCATTTGAAAGTGGTATATAACCATGCCTAAGACATGATTTCAGACGGGAATCAGGCTCATCAAATTTTTATTACTGATATATTTATAGAAAACACATGAGAGTTTTCTATTGAAAAAGCCACACACAGACACACCGGTGTGATAGCCAGAGCATCCATCCGGTTTTCATCAGACTCAGCCTTCTGCTCAAATTCATTGGGGCTATTTTTCCCTCCTCATTGGTTGCGCTCCACAAAAAGTATGGCCAAGCAAAACTATCCATCACGACCTGCTTGACCAATCATCTGACATATGACAGAGGGGTCCCCACAGCCCATATGAATGACAGTGCGTACGTCATTCCAATTTTGACCCAAGCCCAGGGCCATGGTGCAGGAAACCATACATGCCTTACCACTGGTAAAATCAGAAATGGTGTCTGATGTATCAAGGCCGCCTGTACATGCATGGTACCTGCAGGAAATTGAGTTGACTGGGTCTAAATGTTCGCCGGTTGTACCATCACAAGCTTGGTCTATGACTTCTAATACCTGCAACGTGAGATGATGAGTGCTACTGTAGATAAGTGTTTTTGGGAGGTCTTCATTGGAAGTATTTTCTTTTGAGGGGAAAACTTTTAACAAGTCTAGACAGGATGCTTGAGAGCATGTCATTTCTTTTCTGATTATTGTGATTTCCTGTCTTGAAATCTCGCCACATAGGATGGTAAGATTGGTTTCAAGAAGCTTCAAATTCTTCTTGATGGCTTCAATGGCTTCGGGCCGACAGGTTGCCGACATGAGCAGCAAAGGCACATAGCCCTTGGTCATTACCTGACTTCCTAGGCTGCCATAAGAGGGGCAAAAAACTGAGTGATCCTGATGGCAACTCAGAGCCGCTGACCCTTTCTTTGAGCTCTCAAATAACCCCCATGAATAAATCATGTGCACTTCATCAACAACAAATAATGCTCATCTCTGTTGAAAGTTGGCGCTGTGATAAAGTTGTCCAAACGGTTTGCTATTCAAATACACTTCAGGGCTGAAATACACAAAATTATGTTGAATTTATGAGCCTTTGATCTTTGAGAGAGAGAAAGAGAGAGAGGCAACTTAAAAATAAGTTGGACTTGAGTCAGGATGGTTGAGATGAGAATGTGAGTTGACTAAGTGATTTAATTTCTAAGTCTCAATCTGAGATTTATCATAGAAATAAAGTGACCCTCTGGCTATATCCAGAGGGGGCTAACAATATAGTAGTAAAAGATAAAAATATAAAAGAATAATAAAAAGGAAGAAAACCAGGATAAGATAATTATGACAAAGCATAATTATAATAGTAAAATAATAAAAATAATTGGATGATAGAGTGACCAAGCACATGATAATGACAAAGCACTAGATAATGACAAATCACTAGATAATGACCAAGCACTAGATTAGAATAATACTATATTGAGGCAAAGCACAATGACTAAAGAGTATTAATATGATGTGACAAAGCACTCATAATGACAAAGCATGATGCACAATTGAATAAAAACTAGATGATTTAAGTAAAATAAAGATAGATAAAAACTAGTGTAAATGATAAGAGTAGAAACTATAACCCATAATTCCAACAAATTATACACCCCATCTAACAGGTCTTGGGCTGTGGTCGAGTCAAAATTCATTTGAGTCAGGTTGATTGCACTAAATCCTGCTCTCTTCTTTTCTTCAACTTGATTGTCTCCCAGTGCATCGAGGGGGTTTAGGACGTCAATCACAGCGGATATTTTACCTCTTTGATCATTTGCAATCAAGTCTATGTATATCAGCTATTCTACTTTTGCCAAATACCGTAGCCGCAAGTACCAAAGTGTTTTTATTGTGAATGAGATTAATGACAGTATCAAGTTGGAGGGGCTTGATTTCTTTCTGATAACGCTCCCTGCTTTGCTTCTCAATCATTCTTCTGAGGTTGGCTTCGTCAAGCTGGTGAGTCTTCTTGGCGACAACATTAACGGGGCCTGAGCTCTTGTGGATAAATGGTGAGTTATTCAGTGCAGTGAATTTCTATTGCAAACTTGAAAATTTGGGTGGTGATGGGTTTAAAATTTTATTTTTGTAACATGTGCAACCCATATTTATCTCTTGAATTTGTTATAGATTGGGAATGAAGTACTTGCTGCCTGTGTGTCACTAATTTCTTAGATATTTTAATAATAAATATTAATATATTTCTTTCTTTTAATAATATTTTATTTGAACTATTTTTCTCTTAGATGCAATAATTTTATACTAGACAATTTTTAGACTTGATGCAGAAAACAGAATTACAAAAGAGTGTGTATTTATATTAACATTTTTTTATCCCCAATGTTTTTTTTATTTTCTACCTATTCTAATTTCCTTATCAGGTTTACTATTTTCTTCCTCTTATTTATTTTTCTACCTATCTATTTCTGCAAGTTTATTGTTTTTCCAAAATATTTCCATATCTTATATTATTTATTTATGTGATTCTTTCTTTGTTGTAATATTTACTTGTTTGAATCTTTGTTTTATAATAATTTTTATCATATTATTTTTTATCTCTTTTTTTCTTTTTTCTTCACACTTTTTCACGACATTTGAGGCCCCCCCTTTCTCACTAAATCAAACGTAGGGCGTCAAAAGTTGAGTGTTGAAAAGCGGATGAAGCTTTTTCCATGGGTCGTAAAGTTGTAATTGAGCAGAATGAGTGCCGATCAACTGTTTTATCTGAAAGGGCCCTATGTGATGTGCATCTAGCATTTTTGAAGGCTGAATAGTTTTGATGTTCTTGCAAGACAACCAAACCCATTGCCCCACCTCAAATTCTGTCGGATCCTTTGCTTTCCTGTCATAATACTTAGCATGCTTTTCTTTTGCTTTTAAAATATTATCATAAGCATTCTCTTGAATTTGTTGTAAATTTTCTATAAATTTATATTTGTTAACTTTAGAAGAGAAGATAGAAAAACCTAGCTTCGGGTGATAACCCCTTTCCAAGAATAATGGTGAATAACCTGTCCTTGTGGATGGAGAATTTGCCCAAGATATCTCCGCCAAAGCCGTCAACTGAGACCAGTCGTTATGATTCGTATTCACAAAATGGCAGAGATAGGTCTCCAAAACCGCATTAATTCTCTCAGTCTTCCCATTTGTTTGCGGGTGAAATTCTGTGGAAGGTGCCGGTTGTATATTCATCCGTTTGAGCAGTTCCTGCCATAATTTTGATACTAATGTAGGTCCCCTATCTGATATGATTTTGTCAGGGAGACCATGATAGCGTATAAAACGATCTATGAAACAAGATAATAAGTCCTCAGTTTTCCAAGCCTCCTTTGCTGGAATAAAATGACAATTCTTTGTAAAATGATCGACAATAACTAAAATAGAATTGAGGCCGTTACTTATCGGTAGCTTTACAATGAAATCAACCCCTATTTGCGACCAGGGCCTATCCGCTGTCTCCGTAGGATTCAATTTGTTTGGATTCTTGGTATTGTTTCTGTTTTGTTGACAGGAATAACAATTCTTGATAAAATCTAAGACTTCCTTGTGCATACCTGGCCAGTCAAAGGTTCTTCGAATGGTATAAACCATTTTTAAAACACCCCAATGTCCTTACAGTTTCTCCCTGTGATATAATGAGATTATCTCTTCCCTAAGTTCAGAAGGTGAGTACAATTTATCTCGAAACCACCATATACCCTCCCTGAGTTTTGCCCTTTTATTTTTCCCTATTTCTTCTTTTGCCTCATGTTCTAACTCCCTCAGCTTACACAAGATACTTTCATCAGGTGGGCAAAAATAGAAATCCGGAGACCACTTTACCTCAGCATCGTCAGTTTTCTTTTCATCCACTGGTAACACCCAATCTTTCAAATCTAAATCGCTATCCTGTTCTTCTATTTTTGATTGAACTAATATTGGTTGATCGTTCATTTTTACTTTGAGTACTCTTGGGCGACTAAGCGGATCGGCTGGGTTTTTGTTCCCTTGGATGTGAATTATCTGTAGATCAAAAAATGATATCATACAAGCCCATCACGCCTGTCTTGGTGTCAGATTTTGAGAGGATAAAAAATACTTTAAATTTTGATGGTCGGAAAACACCTTTATTGGTGTCGGTGAACCAATCAGCCAATGTCTCCACTCCGACAAGGCCGACATGATGGCCGCCAGCTCAAGGTCATGAATCTTCCATCGTCTTTCCGCTTCCGACAATGTCTTCGAAAAAAAACAAACTGGACATAACTCGCCCTTGGAGTTCTTTTGGCATAAAATTGCTGCTATGGCTACCGTTGAAGCGTCACAAAACAAGAACCTCTCCTTTTCGAAATCAAAATGTGTCAGTATGCCATCTTTTAAAAGATTGCTTTTTAAAATTTCAAAAGCCTGGGTAACCTCTAAACTCTTCAATCCCTCCTTGATATTAGCATTTTTCCTAGTTAGTTTATTCAAAGGGAGAGCTAGGGTAGAAAAATCTCTCACAAATTGGCGATAAAAATTTGCAAAACCTAAGAATCTTTGCAGGTCCTCCAGGCTGTTGGAATATAGGCTGGAAATACTCTATTTTTAGAGTATGACTCTCTATATTAACCTGAATAATTTTTATGTTCATTTTCTTCATCTCACTTGGAAGGCCAACATTTCATCGTCATCAATCCGCCTTCCTCATTATATTGAGGTCTCTACGTCTCAGGATCAAGACCTAGGTTTCTATTTTTCTTCTTTCTATATTTTCCTATTATATTGTCATCAAGTCTGAATATTGTTTTTGCAGCTCTTACCTGAAGTATTTTGTGTCTTTGTCATTTGCTTCTTTCTTCTTTTACTCTCTCATCACCTTATTCTTGTTCTTTTAAGGTGACTTTCTATTTTCTCATTGTCTTTCAGTTATTTTATTTTTCATATTGTCTTATACTGAAATTCAATGTCTTTTAAGACTATAAAAATTTCTCACATTATCAGTATGGTCGCTCAATTAATAAGAACAGGAATAATAGATCAAAAATGTCAGATAACGAGGATAAATCATCGAAATCAAATATTCCTAAGCTTGATGACTCGAACTATCCGACATGGTCTGGGAGAATGAGAGCTCACCTTCGAAGTAAAGAACTCTGGAAGATCTGCTCTGGCGAGACCGCCAATCCTTCCGAAAAGAAGAAGAATGAAGCAGCTAATATCCTAATCTCTCATCTTGGAGATTTAGCTTTTGACTCAGTTATCACGATCAATAACGAAGATTTATTTTTCATATTGTCTTATACTGAAATTCAATGTCTTTTAAGACTATAAAAATTTCTCACATTATCAGTATGGTCGCTCAATTAATAAGAACAGGAATAATAGATCAAAAATGTCAGATAACGAGGATAAATCATCGAAATCAAATATTCCTAAGCTTGATGACTCGAACTATCCGACATGGTCTGGGAGAATGAGAGTTCACCTTCGAAGTAAAGAACTCTGGAAGATGTGCTCTGGTGAGACCGCCAATCCTTCCGAAAAGAAGAAGAATGAAGCAGCTAATATCCTAATCTCTCATCTTGGAGATTTAGCCTTTGACTCAGTTATCACGATCGATAACGAAGACAAACCAGAACAAATCTGGAATGCCATATCGGAACGATTCGCATCAGAGTCTATTAACAATAAAGCCAGGGTGTGGCTGAAGTTTATGTGGTTCGAATATTCTGGCGATCTTAAAGACTATATCAATCTTTGCCAAAAGATGATTAAAGAAATATCAGTTGTTCAGTTAGGCATTCCGGACGATATCATCTCCATCTCTATCCTTGCGAAACTATCTCGTGATCTATGGAACCTTGTCGACAACTTAATCATGAACGAAAGCGTTATCCTTCATCCTAATCAAACTCTTATGAAACTTCAAGAACTTGTCTATATGAAAGACATTAGAAGCAATCCGACCTCGTGGAAAATCGAAACAAATGTAAAAAACGAGGACTCAGCCTCTGCTTTAAAGGCTGAGTCTTCTCGTCCTCCTCCTCTTCATCCGTGCTCTAAGGGGAAACACAACCCCAAAGCAAATCATCCAGCTTGGCGATGCTTCAAGCTTTCCAACGAAGAAAAACAAGCCCTTAAATCTAAAAGGGATGCTGAGGCTAATGTAGCTACGTCCGAAGAACCAGAGACCGAATATGTTGAAGTTTCTGCCTACATCAACGTTGGAGTTGAAGAATCAAAACCTACGATCATCGATTCCGGAGCTTCTCACCACATGGTGAACGATCCTACCTGCTTCATTAAAACCAAAGAAATCAACATTGAAATTAATACCGGCAATCAACGACAAAAAATGAAATCCGTTGAAATGGGTGAAGCCTACATTAGATATCGATCTGGATCGGTAATTAAATTAGAAAACGTTCTTCTAACTCACGATCTTCATAGGCCTCTTATATCTCAAAGTCGCCTCTTTAAACGCAACTGTGTCATAAACAAGGATTCTAATCAATACACGATGAACTTTGATAATCGCTTTGAACTGTCGGGTAAAATCGTTAACAACCTATATGAACTTGGAAATCCCTTTATCTCCAAGGAATCTGCCGAATGCTTTCAAACATCCGTCGATTCTGTTGACTGGCATGCGAGGCTTGGACACCCTAATAATGCGTACCTGAAAAAGCTTTTTCCTGATGCTGATCCAATCCAAAAGTGTGAAACTTGCATCATGTGTAAAGCAACCAAGAAGCCTTTTAAAGGATGTTTTGATCCTGTTTCGGAGGTGTTGGAAGCTATTCATTTGGACTTAGTAGGACCTTTTCAAACCAGATCCGTTAGTGGGTGCCAATACTTCTTAACTATTGTCGATCAGTTCTCGGGATACAAAGCGGTTTGTCTTCTGAAACATAAGTCAGAAACATTTGAAAAACTCGAAGGTTTTATTTCCTGGGCCGAAAACCAAACTGGCAAAACCGTTAAACAATTAGTCTCCGACAATGGCGGAGAGTTTAAAAACATTTTCTTTGAAGATTTGTGCCATAAAAAGGGCATTAATCACCACTTTTCCCCGCCGTACACTCCTGAAAATAACGGAATGGCAGAACATTCAAATCGAGCTATTCTCGATAAAGCGAAGTGCCTGTACACCCAAGCAAATCTTTCTCCTAGGTTCTGGGCGGAGGCTATAGTCACCGCCACTGATTTGTGCAATCTTTTGCCCTAAAGTACTCGGAACTTTAGTATTCCTTACTCGGTATTATTCAAAAAGGACTTTAATCTTAGAAAACTTCGAACTTTTGGTTGTTTATGCTTTGTTCTGGTTCCTCAAGTGAACAGAAAATCTAAAATGAGTCCTACAACCGAAAGAGGAATTCTTCTTGGATACGCAAACGATTTCTCTTCTTATCGTATTCTTAAAATTGACTCCAAGGTTGTATGTATTGAGCGAATCGACGACGACGAT
>JNCO01008466.1:0-11414 GCA_000785685.1 Uromyces viciae-fabae | reverse complement strand
GATTTTAAATACCACTAAGTGAGACTCCAAGACTAAAATTGATCTTCTGGGATTTGAGTAGCGGAGGCAGAAAGAAAGAAGACAAAGGATAAAAATTCTACTTAGGAAAAATTGAAGTGGAGTGATGTGGAAGGGGTTTGAGTTAGAAGATTAGGCCCTCTGGCTAGAATAAAAAAAATAAAAAATAAAATAAAAAAATAAAAATAAATAAAAAAATATGTTTTTGAAATAAAATCTTAACACTTTCCTGGTTTCGGACAATGGAACCGAATTCAAGAACAAGGATCTTCTTTCTTTCTACTCCGAGAATGGAATCAAACACCTCACCACCGCTCCATACACTCCAGAGAATATTCCTTTCGCCGAGCGAGGAAATAGGACAACTGTAAATAAAGCACGCTGTTTGTTGAGTCACAGCGGCTTATCTCAAAACTACTGGGCGGAAGCGTGCAACACTGCCGTCTACCTCGAGAATCACACTCCATGTAAATCGATCAACTTTATTTCACTGTTTGAATTGTGGTTTAACACGCCACCCAAGCTAAACAGATTATTTCCTTTTGGCTGCCAAGAAGTCTTTCTGAAAAACAGGGTCCATAGGAAGTTCGAGGATCGTGGCATGGCAGGGACTTTCCTTGGGTACGGCGAGGGGCACAGACTATATAGGATTGAGGATGAGAAGTCAGGTAACGTGATAATTTCTCATCATGTCAAATTCCATCGAAACACTTTTCCCGCTAGACCAAAAGCGACCAACGAACGCGACTCTGCAGAGCATGGCCGTTTCACCATATCAGACAATCCAGAAGACCGAGATCGTATGCCTGACCCTACTGAATCTCCATCGCGCTCCGACACTACCTCTGAAGAGGATTTATCTTCCGGAGATGATTCGTTCCATTCTCAAGACCTCATCAGCCGAGAAATTGTAGAAGAAGAAAACGAACTATCAAACAATGAATCTGAAACCGTTTGAGGATGAGAAGTCAGGTAACGTGATAATTTCTCATCATGTCAAATTCCATCGAAACACTTTTCCCGCTAGACCAAAAGCGACCAACGAACGCGACTCTGCAGAGCATGGCCGTTTCACCATATCAGACAATCCAGAAGACCGAGATCGTATGCCTGACCCTACTGAATCTCCATCGCGCTCCGACACTACCTCTGAAGAGGATTTATCTTCCGGAGATGATTCGTTCCATTCTCAAGACCTCATCAGCCGAGAAATTGTAGAAGAAGAAAACGACCTATCAAACAATGAATCTGAAACCGTTTCCAATGACTCCGAAGAGTCTTATCACCCACCGAAAGAGATTATTGGGGAGATATGTGACCGAAATCTAGTCCAGGGTCACCTACGTCCAAGACACGAGGCCAACTTGGTCTCCTACATTCAAAATGACCCCAAGACCTACACACAAGCGATCAAATCAATGGAGGGATGTGATTCAACTCGAACTCAACAATATGACCCATCACCAAGTCTGGACGGAGTGCGATCAAAATGGAAACATCCGCCCCTTATCCACTACCTGGGTTTTCAAGAAGAAAACCGATGAAAACGGGAACTTGACAAAATTTAAAGCCAGGTTATGCGTGCGTGGTTTTCACCAACAAGAAGGGGTGGATTATAACGAGGTTTTCTCACCCACCGGTAGACTCACATGTCTTAGGTTACTACTTACTTTATGTCAAATGAATCAGTACGAAGTACATCAGATGGACATTAAATGTGCCTTTTTGAATGGTACTCCTGAAGAAACATTGTACATTTTTCCTCCTCAAGGTACCGATAAGTAAATTCGACTAAAGTATTTAAACTTAATAAATCACTCTACGGGCTCAAACAAAGCCCACAATGCTGGCGTCAGGCTCTATCTACAGCATTAAAAGAAATTGGTCTTGTCAGCACAAAGACTGACCCTTGCCTGGACATAAGCATGGACAATAAGAAACCTTTCTATCTTTACGTACATGTGGACGATTTAATTTTTGGTGGCTCATGGCTCTCAGAATTCAAAAGTAAGATTACTAAGATTTTTGAAATGGAGGAAATGGGACCAGTCCGGTATGCTCTGGGCGTTAGAATTACGCAACAAGAAAACAAGATTTCTTTCATTCAGGACAAATACATTAAGTCCATTTTATCTGAATTCAAATTTACAAATCACCGAAACATGTTGTTTTTATGCAACTAAAAGAATAGATTTCAGTAAAAGAAAAATGAATAGAATAAAATGAAACAACAAAAAATAAAAATAGAAAACGAAGAAACAGAGAACAAGGTTAAATACCTAAAAGAACAGGAGGTAAAACTAGCAGTGAATCTAAATGAATAATATGATGACGCTACTGTGACGAGTAATGGTGCTAACTTTTAAATAATGAAATAAAAATGAGTTAACAACAAATTGATGAGCAACAGCATGAAGAAAAGAATAAAGAACTGTACCAGATAGTTAGTTGAATTATTCCAGATGATCTTGCTATTAGGACTTGAAGATTTAATAATAATGAGTGGTCTTTGAGTTAGAAATGTGAGTCAAGATGAGGAAAGGATTAATTAGGATGGGTACACGTAATTAAGTAGTGAGCTGGAAGTAGGAATGGAGTATCTACAGGGGGAATGATTGAATTGAATTGATAAGGATGAATATTCAACAAAACACTCCCGCTCCCCTTCCATCGAATTGGAATAGTGAAAAAGATCAACCAAGCCCCAAACCAGAAAACCCCCCGTTTAATTATCGAAGAGCAGTAGGCCTATTGCAATGGCTCGTGCAGTGTACCCGACCAGACCTAGCCTTCGCCACCAGTTTCCTAACCCAATTTTTAGAAAATCCGCTAAAAATTCACTATCAAGCCGCCTTCCATGTTCTCCGTTATTTGGCCAGCACTCAACACTACACATTAGACCTAGGACTAAATGGCATGAATCACACATCATCCCAGCTCCTAGGGTTCTCAGATGCAGACTACAACGGTGTGAAAGAAGCAAAGTCTTACTCTGGCTCACTTGTCTACTACAAGGGGGTGATTGGGTGGAGAAGCCACATTCAAAATACAACTTCTCTTTCCTCGGCTGAATCAGAACTTATTGCTCTCACCCAATGCACTCAAGATTTACTGTGGGTTTCAAATCTGTTCCAAGAAATCCTGTCTCTTAAACCTGAATTAAAAATTTACAATGACAATTTAAGTTCAATGTCTATCTGCTCAAACAAAATTTACCATCACGGGACTAAACACATTAATTACAAGTTATATTTCATTAGAGATTTAGTTTTATCCAAACAAATTAAAATAATTTATATGCCCACTTGTGTTTTACCAGCCGATTTACTCACCAAAAATCTCACTGGAATCAAACTGAAAGAATTGCTCAAGAATATTTTAGATGGTATGTGACTTACACAAAAGATGTTCAATGGGGGGGTATAAGAGAAACAGGAAAATGGAAATTAGATCAGGAGGACTAAAAAAAGGGGGTTTATGTGCTTATGTAATTAGGGTTTCCATATTTTACATTACTTGTACTTTCCTTTCTGTCAGGTTGTGAGATAAAATACTTATCCAAAACAACCTACAAAATAATAAATATTAGATATTAATATAAGAAATCTTGAATATCTTTTTTATTATAAAGAATCCATAAAATATTATTACATTTTCTTAATCCTCATCAAAAACTAACCTAGGTCACTCTGCGGAGCCACCCTTGATTTCTAAACCCTTCTTGATGTATTTAGCCCACAAGAATAATTATTACACAAAGCAGAAATAATTATAATTTACATATGAGCACTTAGAGTAGCTCCATATTATGTACATACATGAAATTCAGTCAGAATTGACGTAGCTCCTCTAGTTTAAAATTTATGGGCTGGAGAAGTTTTTAAACAGTAGGTACACATACCTACTTAGATAATTTTCCTCGACATTGTAACAATTTAAACAATGTAGAAACCTGGGAAAATAATTACAGATAATTATTCCCAGGATAATTCAAAAAGAATTAGGAAGAAATGATGTCATTTTCTTCACGCATAAAAAGTCTAGAATTCTAGAATAAAATTCAAATAAAATGAATTAAAATTTTTACTTAAATTTAAGACCATGAGAAGTGTCTAAAATATTAAATTAGAATACGTGAAAATATCATTATTCTTTATTACAAGTCGCTATAAATATGTAATAAAGAATAAGTGGGAATAATATTCACTTATAATTCTATGACAGCAATGGGATCTTTAAAAACATTCCCATAGGCAAAAGGAAGGAATTAAGAGCGCCCTAGAGGAAGGATTTTTCTATAAATACCTGGCTCTTTCCCCCCTTCTTTGGTTCATTCATTCAATCATACAATAAAACCAAATCAACCAACCAACCAACCAACTAAACCACGAAGTAAGAGTAAGTTACTTAGTGTCTTTTGACCAAAAGTAAGATCCCCTTCACTTTTTATTTCCTGAAATAAGCTATAGGCTCCACTAGATATATTTATTCAGATAAAGCTATTCCCCCTTTAAATCTGCATAAATCTATCTCTAAAAAATAATTTAGGAGTAACTACGGCCTCTGGACAGAGCAGCTTACCTCAAGCCTCCCCCCAATTATTTCTAATAATTTATTAATAAATTATTCCTGTGCCACTGAATACAACTATAAGTTGTACTACCACAGTAGACACTATAATAAAAAGGTATATCCTTTATATTATAAGCTGTATTGCACCTATAAGGTCCTTATTACTAAAAAGTAATAAGTTATTTCGTGATAAATTATCACCTGAAATCATCTTGTGGACATTCATAGTCCTAAATACTCATATATAAGTATTTAAGACATAGAAATACCTCACACTTTCTTCGGTTTCTTGTTTTCTTTTCTTCATCACTTGTTTCCTTTCTTCTCTCCATCCTGCTATAGGTCTGTGCCATCCACCATCCTCAACTTACTCTGGGCTGACAGCCTTCACTTTCCCTACCCACAAGGTTCTTGTTCCTTCTTACATTTTCTCATCTTTTGTTCTTCCTTTTTCATGATTTCTTACTCACACTTCTACATCCCAAAATATAACTTTATCACTTGTTTCCTTTCTTTTCTCCATCCTGCTATAGGTCTGTGCCATCCACCATCCTCAACTTACTCTGGGCTGACAGCCTTCACTTTCCCTACCCACAAGGTTGTGGAAAGTTTCTCTCTTCATTCTCACACATGAAAATGAAAATGGAAATGAAAATGAAAATGGAAATGAAAATGAAAATGGAAATGAAAATGAAAATGGAAATGAAAATGAAAATGGAAATGAAAATGAAAATGGAAATGAAAATGAAAATGGAAATGAAAATGAAAATGGAAATGAAAATGAAAATGGAAATGAAAATGAAAATGGAAATGAAAATGAAAATGGAAATGAAAATGAAAATGGAAATGAAAATGAAAATGGAAATGAAAATGAAAATGGAAATGAAAATGAAAATGGAAATGAAAATGAAAATGGAAATGAAAATGAAAATGGAAATGAAAATGAAAATGGAAATGAAAATGAAAATGGAAATGAAAATGAAAATGGAAATGAAAATGAAAATGGAAATGAAAATGAAAATGGAAATGAAAATGAAAATGGAAATGAAAATGAAAATGGAAATGAAAATGAAAATGGAAATGAAAATGAAAATGGAAATGAAAATGAAAATGGAAATGAAAATGAAAATGGAAATGAAAATGAAAATGGAAATGAAAATGAAAATGGAAATGAAAATGAAAATGGAAATGAAAATGAAAATGGAAATGAAAATGAAAATGGAAATGAAAATGAAAATGGAAAGGGAAATGAAAAAGAAAACAAAATCAAAATCAAAATGAAAAAAAAAGAATTTTTCTTTTTCTTTTTCTTTTTCTTTTTCTTTTTCTTTTTCTTTTTCTTTTTCTTTTTCTTTTTCTTTTTGATGGATATTCCCCTTCACCCTCAGCAGTCTACTCCACAAGATTCATTTTTTTCTGAAACCACCCAGTGGGGGTGTAGCATAAAGCCCTCCAGTATTCTTTTTCATTTCAGAAGGGGAAGATTCTTCACTAGTTTTGTGCTATTTGATGGACAAAAATTAAAATAGAGTAAACATTATTTGCCCCCACCTCACCCCCACACAAATAGTTCTACTTGTGGTATATTTACTTGGGAAGGCCTTCTAAGAGCCTCCAGAACGCATCCAAAGATATCTGTCCCAAGGAATCTTGATAAAATGGACTGATACACACTTTAACATTTTACCTGAAAAACCCTGACTTGAGGTATATATCAAAATAAATAAATAATATTTTTGTTTAATTTACTCGAATGGCAATAAAAAAAGCAAAAAAACAAAATCACATTTTAAAATTTTATAAAAAATCAAAATGAAATTTCAAAGTGAAAAAGAAAAAATAAATAAATGAATCTTTTCAATTTGAGTGAATGTATTTTATTTTTGTTTCCCAAGTTATTATTCAGGCAACTTTTTTGTATAGATTTTTTGATTGATTTTGTTGTATTGAAATATTTCATGTTAGCGTTTTGGCAAACGTATGAATATCTAAGTAAATTTGGTGAGGTATTCAAGTAGTCATAATCATCCGTTCATTCTGGTTTCTTGTTCTCTTCTATATATAGTATTGACGTTCATAAAATTTATATCTAAGGAGTTTGTGATTGATAAATAAAAAAAAAAAAAAAAAAAAAAAAAAAATCGAAATACTAACTGATCACCGACAAGAAACAATCATAATAAGATAGGTAGAATAAATATGTGTTAGACAAAAGAAAGAACAATTAACAATTGAAAGAGGAAATACGATGTTTCTCGTTTGATATCTTGTGTTACTGTTATCAAGTTGAAGTAGAAGCAGATGAGTTAATATCCACGGGATGAGTAATAGCGTCAATAGACAATTGAGAGTGATGATGATTAGAGTTGGTAAGAGAAGTTGAATGGTTATTGTTCGTACTACTAGAAGTATTCGCAGTATTGGTAGAAGAAGAGTTGTTAGGAGTTAGAGCAGAGGGACCAGAAGGAGGTTGGGGGTTTGAAGAGGAAGAGGGATGAAGAAGTGGATTGTTGTTATTATTATTAGACCTATTAGAAGTCGAATTATTACAAGCTTGAAGATTCGCTAAATTAGTTGGTCTAGAAGGTGTGTGCTGAGATGCTCCATTTGTACAAGTTGATTGGGTAGTCTGTGTTCTTTGATGATGGTTTGATCCTGATGCTAAAGTTTGTTGCTGGAGTTGCGTTAGATGTTGGGACTGAGACGGGTTTGAGTTGGGATTTTGGGAGGGAATGTGTGAAGGGTGTAATTGAGATGGTTGTGAATGCGGAGGTTGGGATGGCGGTCGTGAGTTTGGTGGTTGCAAAGAGTGGGGATGGGAATGTGAATGGGGATGGGGATGCGAATGGGGGTGTTGTTGATGAGGATGAGACGATGGAGACGATAAAATGGAATGCTGAGGAAGTGAGGAGTTTTGAGAAGGCGAATGAGAATTAGTATTGGATAATGGATGGGACGTCGCCAACGCGTGTGATTGAGAACTTGGGTGAGCTAAGGATTGGGAATGAAGACGAGAAGTGGAAAGAAGTGGACTTTGAAGATGAGCGTGACTGGTAAAATTGGGTGGTGGCGCGCTGGTGGAATTGTTCATTTCACTCCTTAACGATCGCGCCATTCTTGCCATCAGGAGTGGAACATCCTTCCACTCATTATCACCCCTTCTCAACAAACTAAACTTTGAAATTTCATCCAATGCTTCCAAAACTTGAGGGACGCCCCAAACTTCATTTTTTCTGCTATTAGATGGGTCGAAGTTCGGATTTTGTAAACCAGCGTGATTGTTGTTTGGTATATATGATAAAGCTCCTGGGCTCAAATTGGAAGAATGAGCGTGTACGCTGTGATTGGGATGTAGAATCAAGCTGGGATGGGTGGGATGCTGAAAGTGCGAGAGGTGTGTGGCAAAGAGAGGATGATGAGAACTGTCGATGGAAGCTGGATGGGTGATCTGGGATTGTGTGATCCGGTGTTGAATAGATTGAGAACGGCTGTGACCATTGATGGGGGTATTGAGGTTGGTATGAACGGGAATGCTGTTTGGTTTTTCATCCTTTTGTTCTTCTGGCAGATCATCCTCATCGAGATGATGATTGGTGCCCTCGTTTCTCACCAAGGACATGATCTCTGAATCACTGAATTTTTGCAAAGTGACCAGTCTCTCAAAGCCAGGATCGGTATACTCATCGGCAGAGATCCGGTTGCTTGAATTGAGCAAACCCAGTTCTACGAGGGTATCAACTACTTTTGAGAGCTCAGATTCAGCTTGGTTGGCACCTCTATCACCCAGGTCAGCTCGCATGAAGTTGGAAAACCCGGATGAGGGATGATGAATCAACAATTGAGTTTGACGCCAGCAGCACACAATTGGATCGACTGTAACAAAATTCATCCAAGCAGTAGTAGCCAACTGCATCGCTTGAAGTTGATCGATTTGATAAATGTTGTGGTTATTTGATTCGTATAGAGCGAGGGCGCGTTCAAGGAAGCTTGGTACCCATCACGAAGGTTTTTTTTTTTTTGATGTGAATGAATAGGGGGAGAGAAATCAATTGTCATTTTTTGCTTGAATCTAAAAACACGGCATTGATGGAACAAGAATGAGGTAACTTGATTATAGAAATAATGTAGTAAGAATTAAATGGGACTGACAGACGGCGGTAATGCGCTTTCCAGATCCTAAAAATACCCAACTCAAATGGTTGAATAAATGGAGACATAGTCAAAGAAATAAATTCGACGCGTATGTTTTGGTAAAGATCTGCTTCAACGATGTGGCCAGGGTTATTATCGATCAGTAAGAGAATTTTTCGATTATGTTTAGACAATTCTTTTTGCCAAGATGTCATCCATTTGATAAAGATTTCGGGAGTCAGACAAGCCTTTGGGTTGAAACTATAATCGAAAATTAAAGAATCGGAAGATTTAGATTTGAATGCCTTTTGACTAAAACTCTTGCCGATGATCAGAGGAGGCCTTCTTTCTGATCCGTCAGAGTTGATGCAGAGTCCAACGGTCAAGAGACGTTGATCAGATCTCCATCGATCAGATTGAATACTACGATCCGGAGGCATGAGGTAGTACAAACAGGTTTCGTCTAGGGTCCAAATGTCCTGTGGTGGATAATAATTTAAAATGTTTCTGATTCGATGTTTCTCTGAATCGATGCCAGTCTGATTACAAATTTCAGACTGGTGAGTTTTGATGGTCCTAGAACCCTGTCTGATAAAGCAAGAAAGAAGAGCAAAGGGAAATTTATGTATAATAGTCAAAGGATATGATGTTTGAAAAAAGTAGATGAACCTACCGATCGAGGAATCGATCGATCCAGGATGTAGAAGATTTAGAGAAATCGTTTTGATCTAATCCGAAGCTCATTGCGAATTCGAGAGCCTTGAGTTTAATTAACTCGCATCCAAGTTGAAAGTTTTCAGCTATGGATTGATTGCACCAAATCGAGAGAGCCTTTTCTACGTCAGGATGCCTTACGATTCTCAGTCGTTTCGTATCAGGTGTAGCCAGTTTTAAGTTTGCACGAATTTTTTCTTCATCTTTTAACCAGTTGGATATAAGTGGTTGAGTGATGGTAGGCCAACCTTCGAGGGAGGTGAAATGAGCGGCGGTTTTAGTTTGTTTCTTTCCATTTGAATGATGCCAATCGAGTATTAAAATTTTCTGTTCTAGGGTGGCATTAAATTTTCTTTTGACTTGGTTATTGGGAGTGGAGTTCAAGGTAGATGAGAGAGTTGCGTTTGAAGGGACGAGTGAGAGTGTTTGATTTGATGATGATGTTGTTGCTTGATTATTATTATTATTATTATTATTATTATTGTTATTGTTGTGGTTGTTGTTGTTGCTGTTATGATTATTATGATTATTATTATGATTATTATTATGATTATTATTATGATTATTATTATGATTATTATTATGATTATTATTATGATTATTATTATGATTATTATTATGATTATTATTATGATTATTATTATGATTATTATTATGATTATTATTATGATTATTATTATGATTATTATTATGATTATTATTATGATTATTATTATGATTATTATTATGATTATTATTATGATTATTATTATGATTATTATTATGATTATTATTATGATTATTATTATGATTATTATTATGATTATTATTATGATTATTATTATGATTATTATTATGATTATTATTATGATTATTATTATGATTATTATTATGATTATTATTATGATTATTATTATGATTATTATTATGATTATTATTATGATTATTATTATGATTATTATTATGATTATTATTATGATTATTATTATGATTATTATTATGATTATTATTATGATTATTATTATGATTATTATTATTATGATTATTATTAATATTATTGTGGTTTGTTGCTGTTATTGCTGTAGGTGCAGGTGTTGTTGTTGTTGTTGCTGTTGATGTAGCAGAAGTTGAAGTTGTAGTTGGTGATGGTTTAGTTGGTTGAGTTTGTAGTGTTGTTGGTGGTGGTTGTTCTGATGAAGGCAAGTTTAGTAGTGTAGTGGGTGATAATTCAGTTTGTGAAGATGATGAAATTGGGAATGAGTTGTGATTGTTGTTTAGGTTGATGACCTGGTTATTATTTTGATGTGATAGTTGATGGTGTTGTTGTTCAGTGAGATGATGATGTTGTTGATGTTGTTGATGTTGTTGATGTTGTTGTTGTTGATGTTGTTGTTGTTGATGTTGTACTATTTGTTGATGTTGTTGTTCGGTCAAGTGTTGTTGTTGTTGTTGTTGTTGGTTAATTGAGATTATCATTTTTATTTTTATTTTTTTATTTTTTTTATTTTTTATTTATTCCGCTTCAACCCTAGGCTGACTCGATCGCAGTCCCTGCTGCGTCCTGAATCCAAGGCTGTGTTTTCTGCGGCCCTCAGGGGCCAGGGATTACATCACAACTTGAAATCTGAATTAATACTCCTTGCTTACACAACTCTTGATATCTAATTGGTTGCCTTTTTGAATATAGCCTATGTTATTCTATGAATACTCAAGTATCAACTTATTCTAAAATGATCCTCCAGAGCATGTCCTCAATTTTACACACAAAAACAAAACAGCTAGTGAGTAGATAAATTATGTGGGTGTTTTAAATTCAAAAATTTTGGCTTCATTGTGATTTAGACCCCAATAATAGTATTGTAATTTTCTTTGTGTGCAGTGCAATACAAATTTTGAAATGTACTTTGGATGGGTTAAATGCATACTGGTTAATCTGTGGTTAATCTGTGGTTAATCTGTGGTTAATCTGTGGTTAATCTGTGGTTAATCTGTGGTTAATC